>CEMT01385934.1:0-15275 GCA_900068985.1 Pterula multifida
ACATGGATTTTGTTTACTGACAGGGCTCACAATTGAACTATCCCTGGATGAGGGTGCTCTTATCACTTCTGACAAATCTGTTTCTAAAGTGAAGGGAGGTAGAAAAAAGAGAACTAAAAACTGCTCTCATGAAGATATTAAAGCAGAAAAGTCTGCAAAGGCTGCCAAACATTGTGAATGTGATGAAAAGGTGGCACAAAGAAGGGATCACTTGGTGAAAGAAGCAATGCAGAAGGAGCTTGAGGCTGCAAAGAAACAGAATGGATACCAGGAGATTGCTAACCTTGAGCATTGGATGGTTCTTGACAATATCAACACAAGTCAGTCCCCTCTGATCTCTGTCAAGTGTATTGCCAGGCCAACTCAAGTAGCCAGACCAGCCTATATCATTCCTCCCACTCAACTTTCTCATTCATTGCCTTCTGCTGGTGAAGAGATTGAGTTTCATGGTGTCACTTTGGATCAAGACCAAGATGTTGAGATGGATGACTCACTGGCCAAAGTGCAATTAAATGAGAGATCAAAGTCCAAGAGCAAGGAGGGCAGGAAAGACAGGAAGATGACCATTCACAAGCAAATCAAGCTCCTCCAGCCTAATGACACTCTTTCCCTGCAAACTGCCAGAAATGATCTGCAGGGTGTCCCAAGCTTCATGTGTATAGTCTTTCTCTTTAGAATGTTGACATTAGACCCAACAACATTGTTCTTCTATACTCTTAGATCCTGTTCTAAGGATGATCTTGCTAAGTCAATTCCATTTTGGATAGCCAATGTGGACAAGGGTCAGAAGTGGTCTGAGGCAGGTGATGTGGGCAGGAGGCAGAAGTTATCAGCTGCACTAATGAAATCAACACATTCTGATCAGGAATCCATTGATATTACCTCAGCAACTATTGTCCAGACTCTCAAGTGTAAGCTGACCACCAAGCAGGAGCCATCAGTCAAGACAAGAAAGAGGAGTATCAAGGATACTGCATCGAAGAAGACAGTTTGCATCAAGCCTTCTGGTCCTATAGATGGTTGTGGGTAGGATTGAATCTGAAAATAAGGATGAAGAATATTGAGCCACAGTAGCAAGTCCAAGGAAAGAGAAAGGGAACCTCCCACCAGATTCCTCAGTATGTGTTTGAGCCCTCTATTTCTTGTTTATTCTGATCTGTGCCTGTACAGAGTATGGTGGAGCTGAGTTGGAAACGAACAACATCAACAACAGCACATCAAGACATAGTTAGACCACCTACTAAGCTCACTCCAAAGAACCACACCTTCAATGTCAACAACAACTCTGATTTATATTTAGTGGATGAGGCTGATACCTCAGGTGATGAATCTGATGAAGATGCCAAGTCCACCTCCAGACAGAAGAAAAAGTGTACTCCCAGAAACAGTGAGCTTCTGGTTGGTGCCCATAACAACAATTGATTCTGAGAACAATTCATCTCCATGTTCACCACCTGGATGGCTACTCAAGAAAACCCTTGGTGGTTCAGTAGTACAAAGCAGACTCTGAAAGCTATGCAAGCTATCTGGATAGAGGTCTACAGAACAGACATTGTTTACAAGATTGAGGAGAATGACACAGTTTACAGACTGGTGAGTCCTCATTCTTTCAAGATGATCTTTTTCACTGACATGCTCAATTCATAGGCTGTTCAGCAGCTGTGCAACTCTTGGCAAAGTTCAATAGCATCAGTTGCTATGGAGGTCATGAATGCCTTCCTACATAACATGGCAAATGAGTACTGGGGCAAGTCCAATAAAGCACACCAAAAGTATGCAGCAAAGCAATTGCTTAACAACTGGTTTGTTTTTTTTGGACAACCCTTAAATCCAAATTCCAGTAAGCCTATCCTTGTATCTGTGGACCCTTACTCAAATCTTACAGGCTGGAACTGTTCCACTCACATCCTCACTCATAATTGCCATGTTTAGCACACATCTCATTGCCACTGCTGGTGCTGTCAATATCAAGACATTTGGTAACTGGGAGCTTTTATCAAACTTTGCAATTGGTGCTCTAGCAATGGCTGCTACTGCAGTAAAGTCCTGTATTCATTTTTATTCCTTTGTAACTTATATACAAGATCACAGATCCATTGAGTACTTTCCCTCTACTGCTGCAGTGCAGTAACAATTGAAGCTATCAATTCCAGCAAATTGAATCCCAACACAACAATCATGTATAGAAAGGTGAAGGATAAATCAGTACACTTCCCTACCTGCCTTTCTGCCTATCCTTGATTTGACTTCCTAATGTCACAGGGCAAAACTATCAGTACTGGATTCTCAGAAGCAAAATGGGGTAATTTGACAAGTATCTATTTGGGTACAGCAAAGAATCTCATCACCAATCATCCTGGTATGTTGATGGGTATAATGGAGCAAGCAAATGCCATTGTATCTTATACTGCCCCTCAAACACAATGCATCAAGAAGCAAGTTCAACCCCTTCAAGTCATAATCATGGCTGCCAGTGATGACTATGAAGACTTAGGTCTCACTCTTGATGAGGTAACTGATTCAGATGACAGCAACAGCAACACCAGTGATGGTATCATGACAGCAACACAATATGTTCATCCCAACACCCTCAAACCACTTCCTATACCCCCTGTTACTTGTCTTCCTCTTCCCATTACACCTCATCTTCCTTATACAATGGCAGTGGTGCCATCTGATGAGGAAGAAGATGGCAATTCAGAAACCAGTTCCAGCAGAACAGACCTGCTAGATGATGACCTGTAAGTGTTTTTAAGACTTGGATAATATATACATACTTACTCTGCTATAGTGGCTTTTAGACTCATTCTCTCAGCTTGGTGGTGCTTCATATTTGCAGTGGTGTGGATTTGTGTAAGGTGCTGAGTGGTTACTCTTCATACCCACTACTATTTTTGATCTTGTGGCCACAAATCATGATTTACTTATATTTTGGCCAAAATTTGATTTATTTTTACTTGATTTTAAGTCCAATTAAGGAAAACCATGTCTTAATAGGCAAAGAAATCCCCGTGGGAATTAATGGACTTAATGATCGAAATTAAATCAATTAAGTTCATTTAATTATTTTAGTGTTTTGCTGATGTATTAGTATCAGGTGACCAAGACGCGAGCAGTCCGTCATCTGACAATTTGTTGAGGACATAGTGGAAGTCTTGGAGTCCTGGTCGCTGGACCTGATCAAGTCTCAGTCACGGCCTACCCCACGACATGGATCCACAAGATCTAGAGAACTTGAATGAAATGCTTGAACGAGAGTCTGGATTGCGTGAGGTACGTATCTTATATCACACTCACGGTCAGTGACCGTGACTCAAGAACACTCAAGCAACTCAGGGAGCAAGTTAATGAATTAGATAAAAAAGCACGAGCCATTGTCGGACTTCTCAATAGAATCCACTCAACGCCTTCCAAACAGCGTATCGATTTCTGTCCCGTTTAAGATTTTGTGGATGCTTAGCAGTTTCTCCAGTTCCCGAACTGCTCGACGCGACTCGACCTGTGTTGACCTCATGTCAGGAACCGATTGCGGGCATCGCAGCACTCGTTCCTCCCAACGAGTTTTGGAAATGGAAAAGCTTTTGGAGTAATTCCTTGCAGACAATCATTTTTGGAGCAGCAATGGTGAAGTATCTCACAGAAAGCTCCTTGATATCGCTCCAGGATGTGTCTACCTTGCTCGGGGGTTTGTTATTTTCATCGTTTGTAATGCTGAATACTTAATGAGCCTGGCATACAGTCCAAGCAGAGTGGAAAGGCCAGTTTATCGTAGCCACGGAGGACTATCTTCATGGGCTAATCAGTCTCGTAAATGAGCTTGTGAGCTTAAGGAGTCTTGTATCCAAGGTCTGATGTCGGAGTGCTCATTGTTTCTTGCTTCAGAGTCGCTTGGCAGTCAACTCTGTGACATTAGGAAATTTTCAACAACCCATTCAATTGTCGGTATTCGTGAAAGACCTTTTTGCTGGGTTCTCTGTGGTATGTACTCAACGACCATTCCTTCACTTTTGAGTCTGAATCATAGAACAGCTCAATCTCAAGAACGATAGTTTACGTCGCCGATTCGATAGCCTTAAATATGATATGAAGAAGATAGAAGAAGGTGATTCACTACTTCTTTCATGGAACTACTAGACACTTCTTATGTGCAATCTGTAGTTGTTTACGATGTATCCCTACGAAAGCTGGCGTAAGCCAGATGATGCTCTTTGTATTTTATCTAATAAATCAATCTACTCAGTCAAACCAGGTTGTTACTTTTATGATGAACCACAGCAGAGTCAGCACCCTTCTTATTGAACATGACTTGATCACCCTTGGCTAGGGTCACGACTCCAAGATAAGATACTGGATTAATACTTGTTATGCATATGATATTCCTCAGACTCTGCTCGGGCAATTGGCACGGTACAAGATATCTGCAGCAAGAAATTTTGACGTCGAGTATCAGTCTTAACATTGCATTCTATCCATGCTCTAGGCTCGAATGTAGACGAGGTTGATCATATATGAATTGAAATTATTTACTGTAAAAGCTGAGAATGGTAGTAACAGCTCTTGTGTAACATGCGTTAGTCATCATATTTACAGCCTTTTCGCCCCCGTTAGCACACGACTGTTATCTTTCCATTCCTTCACTCCTTTCCCTCCTCAAACCCCTTTCTCGCTTTGCAATATGGTATATCTGCTCTTTTACTCCGACATTCTTATCAAGCTCATGAATCCATCCTTGAAAAGGGTCAAACACTGTCAATGCCCGGTTGGTTTCATTCCCCTTCGGAATACCGTAGCTTACTGATGCACGAGCGGAAAAGAGACTACCAAGACTACGGATCAGGAGGCAAACTCAAAGTTTGCCTATGCTGTCTCAACGATGCAGGGATGGAGAATCAGTCCGTCATTCTACTTTCTTAGACCCTGAAACCTCTCACCATGCATCTTGAACAGCCATGGAAGATGCGCACACTGCCATTCTGGACTTGGAGGAGGTGGATGGAAATGGATCCAACGCTTTTTTTGCTGTTTATGATGGCCACGGTGGTATGCTCCTCTAACATCGATACACTTATCTTTCTCTCCGTCCTCTGACCCCTCTATAGGAAGTGCTGTCTCCAAGTTCGCAGGAGAAAATGTTCATAAACGTCTTATTGCTGAGGATTCTTACAAGAATAAGGATTTCTCTACTTCTCTCATGAAGGCGTTTCTGGGGACCGATGAAGATTTGCTAGCTGGTGCGCCAAAATAAAATCTAAAGCGTTTCTATCCTTACTTTTCAGGTGCCTAGATCCCGCGCACACCAGAGATCCTTCAGGTTGTACGGCAGTGGCCGCGTTAATAACAAACGATGGAACAGTATATGTGGTATGTATACTTCTACTTGCTCTGGATAACAATCATTCATCGAACCCTAGGCAAACGCAGGAGATTCAAGAGCGGTGATCAGTCGAGCAGGTACCGTGGAGCCTTTGAGTTTCGATCACAAGCCTTCAAATCCTCGTTAGTCCATAAGTTATTGGACCCCTTCAAAGGCTGACTAGCCTATGTTTCAGTTGAAAAGTCACGGATTGAGGCCGCAGGAGGCTACATTGAATTTGGTCGTGTAAATGGTACTGATTCCTCTTAATTACTCACACCGTTGGCATATCTAAGCAACACTGTCAAGGTAACCTGGCGCTCTCTCGAGCTCTTGGTGACTTCGAATTCAAGAAAAATTATGCGTTAACTCCCGACAAGCAGGTCATCACTGCTCATCCAGATATCCAGACTCATAACCTCAGTACGGACGATGAATTCTTCGTCATTGCATGCGATGGTCGGGGCTTTTTCTTTTCACGAAAAAAATACCTAATCTATTTCAATCAGGTATCTGGGACTGTTTATCCTCACAGCACACAGTTGACTACGTCAGACGCTCAGTAGCCCAGGGCCTTACACTTGGCGAGACTTGTGAATCGATATGCGAGTATTGCTTGGCTCCAGATACCACCGCTGGGGCTGGTATTGGTTGTGACAACATGACCGTTCTCATCGTTGCTATTCTACATGGGCGTACCCTCGATGAGTGGTATGCTTGGATTAAGCATAGATATGAAACAAAGCATGGTTACGAGACCCCTGAAGTCGCCCCAGTACTGTATTCCGGTCATCGTCTCAGAAGCTTCAGAGCAAGACGAGAGTCCCATGAGCATCGAATGGCTGCGAAGCGGGCGCAGGACGAGAAATGGACTCAAAACTCAGCAGCCTCGAAATTGAACCCGAATGCAATTTCTCTTGATCGTGATGACGACAGCGAAAGTGAAGACACCACTTTTGATGAGACTAGTTTCGCCCGGCTTCTTTCACTCTCAGGTATAACCAGAGTATTAGGGAGCACAGGAGGACTTTCTTTCCATCCGGGAGCAGGCATTCGAGGTGACAGTGGCGAACTCATGTTTGGTTTCACCCAGAACGATAACGACGACGACAGTGAGTTTGAGGATGAGGATGGCCCCCTCAGTCAACTCTCGTCCAGAACTTTCGGTGGGAAGAGGGTGGAGAAGAGTGACTCCGTCCAGTCATTGCAGGAAAAGTTTGAAGAACTCGAACTAGATTTCAAGGATGATGAGACGATTAAAGCCGCCTCCAAGGACCTTGATGGAGAGTCCATCGTATGTGACAACTTTGATTTACAAGGCGCACTCAAATCCCCATCTGCGATTCCCCTGCAGGGTGAAGCGCCTCCACCAACGACCATCAATGGTGATCCAAAGATTTCATTTGAGCAATTGCAATCTGAACCACACCCGGACAGTCCACTAAAGGAGGGAGAGCTGTTGGATAAGAGTGAGGATCCCTTGAAAACTGGTAGTTCTATCTCTTGACTCCCTTGCTACACTGATATTCATCTGTAATTTCATATTCCCTAATTCTACTCCTTCGCTCTCGTTCATTCTTGTTTCCATCTTAATGTATGTAAACACTTGCACTTCTGGTACATGACATACGGTTATAGATGATGTAGCTGTATTCCGCAACACGCAGATCTTTGTCACTCCATCCTCAGAATTATCATACCACCTTCTGAATAACGACCAGCTCTTCCTCAGTAAGGCAGACTAGAAGCTGTCTACTGGGGGGTGCACGTAACAGTCCAACTCCAAGCAGTGCATTCCCGCCTGTCGTGATTTTTAACACTGATTGCTTCGCCCATGCATCTCCTGGTCTGGCTGTCTTGCGATAAATGAAGAGATTTCCAGTACCCTCACGTATGCCATTCTCGAATAACAGGACTGTGTGATCAGTATGATAAATGAACTTGGAATCCCTCTTGGAAGCCAGAACGAAAGCAAGGGCTGGGAACGTCAACCTATGAGACCATTCATGCATCGAATCTGTATCCATGCCTCGGCACAGTGAAAACAGGTTACCATCTACATTGGATTTGACGATAATTGAGGGAGGATCGACAGCTTTACTTCCAGGAAGGGGCGAAGAGAGAAGCGTGAACGAAGAAGCGTTTGTGAACATGCTCGCATTGGAATCCGAAGGTGCCCACGTTTGAAAAGCACGTCGGCCTACATTCGAGTCTACCTCCTCATCTAGTTCACCTTGAGCGAAGCTTGATACGCCGTGTCCCAGACCTAGGCCACCAGCGTCTTCGTCTTTCTTCAACCCCGCGGTGTGTTTTTCTAGCGACTCTAGGATATTGTGGAGGTCTATGGGATCGAGAGTTTCTGGGATATTGTCTTCGGCGTTGTTCTGAGGAGAAGGCTCAAATAGATGAGGCCATCTCACAGAATTATGGACCTTGTCAAGCTCAAGAGTCAACAGACCGTATGAACGCTCTGCATCACGATCCCAAGTCCATAAACTAGACTCAGGAGAAATATCGCTCCAAAATGGCTTAGAATCGTAAGAGGGTAACGGAAGAGGGTTCACAACCTCAGGACGACGGAGGATACGGATAGTCAAGCTACGTTTGGCAAGGATCACAGTGATAGCAGATTTGGGTATCGACGAAGGGAGTGGGAATGCCACTGTAACTGAATCAGAGGTTTGAGTCCAGGAAAAAGGAGGCGGAAGCAACCATCGTTGAGGACCTTCAGTGTCAAGATCCTCGCCCACTTTGGGAATGGATACAAGCTCCTCGGGAGCTGGTTCATGCAGCGGTGCGGTAGGCCCATCGTCAACACATGTGTACTGGGATCCTCCCAACAGAAGATGCGACCTCATCATACCAGAGAATGTTATATAGATGGGAGCATCGGACCCATATCTACGCCATACAATATCCAAAATCACAGGATTTGTAGTCGTTGCAATCAATGGCACCCTGAATCGTGCTGCACAGACTTCATATTCAGAGCCATCAGACTTGGTCTCCTCATCTCGTTCACGGAGGAACGCCAAGACAGAGATACATTCGGTGTCAGATACTTTGTGGGCTGTGTATATCCGAAAAGGGTACGAGTTAGGAAGTCGGTATATCCCAAGAAGCCCAGCAAGGCCCTGATCTTCTATTGCCAGGATATATAGCAAGCCGTACCCATCTGACACAAAGCAGAAGTTTTGATCTAGGAAAGCGGCTGAAGGATATTCGATGTGAGGCCCCAAATAATTCTGATTATCGGTCAACAGAGGCTTGGGGAGATGATAGATGACTCGGAATTCGGGTCGTTCAACCTAGGGGAATGGGTGAGCAGGCAGGACATCGCGCAGAATTGTAGGTTGTCTTCACGTACGGAATCAAGTTCCAATAATATTACCTGCAAGGCTGCATCCACGTACAATGCGCGAGAACTGTCACCAGTCGGTAAAACGCACAAATGATTGTGGCTAACTCTACTTTGAACCTCTTTGAAGGTTAAAAAAGATTTTCCAGATGATTGCGTTGGCCGATGAAGCAATGGGTAGCGAGTTACCGACTCATCCTGCTCGATTATCTGCAGTTTGTAGCCTTCAAATTTGGGATTGGACAATGTCTTGTTAGGGACTAAGTCATTCATCACATGAATACAGAAAGCTGGCTCAGGATCAAATAATTATTTAGATAAATAAATAAGTAGATGATATCAGGCTAAATCCAGCCTAAAATATTACACGCTGGAATAATTCTTATGAACACAAATACAAGGAATACGGGAAGAAGACCTTGCCCGGCCCTTTCAGGCCGTTGAAGCGCTCTGTTTCTTACGTTCTGTAACTTTCTTGCGCAAAGCGATACTATAATTGCGTGGGTTAGATTGCTCAAACACTTCCTCGATTTCCTCCAAGCTCAGTTCCTTGGTTTCGACCTATTATGGTTACAATCAATAAATTCCTGAATAAGAAGCAAGGCAGCTACGCACCACAAACAAGTACATGACCACGAATTCAAATATATCCCACAGAGTGAAAATCAAGTACACTGCACAGAAGAATAAAATTATAAACCAAATGCAATTAGTAGAATGAATATCTACAGACCTTTCCACCCAAGGGCTGAGATGGCAGAAGGTAAACTGGAAAAAAGATGTTATGAGTGAAATTCATGGACCGTGGAGTAACTATTGCTTACCCGAAAGTACTTGCGAATAGAAATCAGTTAAGCATTTCCCTGACTTAGAAATATGGGCTTACTTGATACAAGATGATGCCTGAACAACAATGGTTAGGAATGCCAGTCCTTTGGCGCGAGTTTCGTAGGTTAAAACTTCCGCGGGGTACAAAGCTTGCCTAAATCAAAGCTAAAGATACAAGCTTAAGATGAACAAGATGAGGCCACTGACATAGAAGTGAAGGCAAAGGAGAAGACGACCATGAAGAGGTAGATGAAAGTTATGCCAGCATTAGCACGAATGGCATTATTATTGGGGTTGGAGAGTAGACCAGTAACGATAGCAAATATGACGATAAGAACAGCAGTTCCACAGAGAAGATTTTTCCTTCTGCCAAATCTATCAATGGTGAATGCGCCCTATTGAACGACGATAAACCAAACTTCTGGACAAAATTGATAGAATCATACCGCAAGTGCTCCAGCATAAGAGGTGATAGAGTTCACAAAGTTAAGAACGAGTATTTTGTGTTGATCTGTGATTCCAGCATTTGACAGCAAGACAGGGAGGAAGTAAGTAATCAATCCGTTTCCCGAAAGTTGCCCAAAGGATCCTATCAGGTGCATGAGTAAGAACTCATTCACTAGGTGGCATTGTCTACCAATGATAGTAACCATGAATGCTCTGTATCTGTCACTGCGCGTACGGAACAAAGGTCTTAAGTCCCACCAACGCTCTGAATTATAAGAACCTTTATTTTTGTTAGGATAGGAAGCAACTTACTGTCAGCGCCATTGATCCTCATATGCTCCTCGATTTCCTCCATCTGGATCTCAACTAGTGGAGAGTGGGTATCAGCTGTTCCGGAATGCAACTGCGCGAGGATTTTTCTAGCTTGATCATGTTTCCCTTGGCTGTAGAGCCATCGAGGACTGCCAGCACGAAGCGTGTGACCAACGTATTGCGTGTAAAATGATCATAGAGCTCACGACTCGGGGCAAGTGAATGCCAAAAGGACATTGAGTCCAGCCGGAACAGTCTTTGCGCAGAAGTTAGGGTCATAGCAAGTTGGTTCGAAAAGCGAGCTGGAACTAACCTGGATCCAAAGTGGCAGACGCCAACTCAGTTCGTTCTGGTAATTTCCTGTCGAAACCATCATACCAGTCGCAGACATCTGGCCCACATAATAAAAACTGTTCAAAAACCCCATATAGGCACCCCGAGTTTGTGGGGGAGTCATTTCAGCGAGAAAAGCCTTAGCTGCCGCACCAGCAAGCGAAGATCCCAGACCTGGTTGAACGGACGCTTGCTATAAGCCACTTAGGAGACGTGAGTGATAAGAACGGAACATGCCAGTAAGGAAGCGGCCACCAATGAAAGCACCGCTAGACTTTGAGGTTGCAGTTATAGCAGCACCAATACTGATATATAGCACCGTGATTTTCAGTTCACACGAATGGATGTTGATGCACCAGGGGATGCTCACATTAGAATAGCATTTCCGGTAACCATAGAGAATCGACGACCAAACTTATCAGGAAGGATGGCTGATGACTATTTTGAGCTACCAGCCTGGATGGAAGTATGAGACTCACCTGTAGGGATTGTAGCGCTGAGGGAGAAGTAAGATAGTGATGTGAGAAGAACTCGCAGACGACACAAGGAAGATGGAACTAACCATAGAGCGCCACTACAGAGAATTAAAGGTGAATCAAAGGCTAATGGGTGGAGACGCACATAGTGAAGATACCAAAGACGATGCCCGTTCTCGCCTCGGATTGTTTCAGACCAAAGTACTGTTGGTATTGCTTCATAGCATTGATACCACCCATGACCTAGTTTAATACAATAACATACAGTACCTCGTTAGATTGCCAGTGGGTGGAATTCGTCAATGAACGAAAGACAAACAGTGCCATCAAAACCACTATCACCAGAGCAGAAGCAGGCGACTAAGGTGATATAATATAACTACATCGAAAACATGTCAGCACAAAAATAATAATAAGAGATATGAGGCCTCTATCCTCACATAGAATGCACGAAGACTGAATCTGTCGACGCCATGATCTTTCTCGAGGGCTGCTTGCAGGTCTGCATTCTTCTGTTCGGGGCTCCTTTTCTGAAAACGTGGTGAATGCAAGGGGGAAGCGCAATGCGGTGCATCTGCCTTGTCGACCGACATATTCAGTGGGGTGGAGGTTGATCAAATGGACCAGGAGATCCATGGTGACCTAGGTTTACATCTTTAAGTGTGTAGGGTTAATAGACCAATGAAGCGGCCCGTCATAGGTCAGCAGACAGTCCTCATGAACCAGATGAGGTTGAGTACAGTATAGTAGGAAGCTGTATCAGATTCAGCGCGGACGGGTCACCCGTTGCCGAGCGTTGAACGTTTCGGAACATGGAATAATAGGTGACAATTTGGCCCGTTCACAAGCCATCATAATCCACAGTTGTTGATAACAGTATTGGGTGACTCCAACTCAGTGGACAGTAAACACCTAGGCACAAGAGACCTGCACAGGTGATTTGACATCGTGGAGTGCGACAGGAAGATCACGAGTGCATCATTATAACCTAGTGTACTTAGGGCTAGTAGTAGTTCAAAGTTGGCGAAGCACTTGGAGATAACACAGTAGTTCGAATCTCAGATCTCGGGCCTTAGGGAGTGGAATAAAGAACGATGTACAGTAGTGTGTACCGCATGGTTCAGAGATAACAAAGTGAATGCAAGGTCTGCCGATGAAATGATAATTCCATACCGATCTGTAAAAATAAAGGGTGAAAAGTGTGACATGCCACCAAAGGGATAGTGAAGCGAACAAAAAAAAAGACAGAAGGATTAAGCACGATCAGTACTCTCCGTGCTGTCCTACTAGGAGAGTAAGCCAGCCAAATATCGCCATCAAGAACCGCACCATCCAGGCTGGATCTGCTCCAATACCAAGCGCAGGCCTGAGCTGCATCGCCAACGCAATGTCCAACGGAGAGCGTAAGTTCCTACGGCGGGGCCAATCCGAACGAATCACTACATCAGCGTTGTCAGTCGTCCCCATGCTTGAGATGCTTGAAATAGTGGCGGGTTGGGGTTCGCAAGCAGATTCTTCAGTTTGATCAATAGCCTGCTGATTATCAGACTCAACTTCAAATGCCCCTGGCAAAGAAGGAGACCGCTGCATACTGGCGGAGTCTGGGAGCACGCTCTGTTTCTCTGCTCTGCCCAAGGATGGCAGACCCAAAGTGGGTGCATCAGAAGCGCGAATAGACCAAGCGGGCCTGGAAGGGCACAGAGCAGGTGTGATTGGACTCTCTGGCAATTCACTTCCCAATGGGGACAAAGGAGAGGCATCGGGTGACTTTGTTCGTAGAGTAGGGGGTATGGGGGATGTAGGAAGTGGAGGAGAGGGTGGAGGCGTTGGAGTCTGGACCAGACCGCTGATATCACAGCTGGGGTGCAGAGTGAAAAGCAGATCGAGCTGTTCAGACTGCAATAGGTGTGCTTCGTTCTCTGGAAGTGGTGCTGGATCTATTGTGGCCTGTATCTCGATCAGAGGAAGAGAGCAAAACTCTAGCTCACTGAGTAAAGTCGCTCCCTGATCGCTCGCTGGTGAAGATACAGGTAGAATTGAGGGAAGGTTAGAATCTGAACGAGGGGTCAATAGAGGGTCAACCTCCGTTATTATAGGGGCAGCATCAAACTGAGGTGGTGATTCCATGTCCACATCAGTCAAAGCAACACAGTGCTTAACTGCCTCTACTTCTATAGAATCCAAAGTGACTAAGTTGCACGATAGCACAGGTAAGGTGGAAGCTGCAGTGCTAGGACGTATTGACGAGGGCATCGACTCCGAGTCATAATGACATTCTGAAAACTTATGTACAGAAGAGCAAGGACTCTCATCCTGGGTAGGAGAGCAACAATCGTTCGGTGATATATGCGGTTCGGTTTCAATTTTGCCAACCTCCTCGGGATAGCCTGTGAGCTCGATTGAAACTGGGTCCTGGCCGTTGGTTCGAGAGAGCTGTGTATTTCCACGAGAACTGACCAACGCATCTAGGCGGCAGTCTGGTTCAAAAGCAGGCGGCAGATCTGACTGTTTAAGGGCTGTCTTCTCCGGAGGAGGCGACAAAAGCCCTGGAGTAACAGAGAGGATCGGAGTGCTCGAAAGAGTTAGTGATGTCGATTGAACTGGGAACAGTGGGGGCTCTGCGTCTTCCGCACGTGTCTTGAGGTTTGATAGAAACGGTGCAGGGATTGAGCATGGGACCACTTGTTGATGCTCAACCGTAGTGCTAACGCCTAGAAGATATACACCTGGAAGAGCCTGAGTTAGACCCTCGTCTGGTGATTGAATTTCTTCATGGGGAAGGGTGGCTGCCATTGTCAAAGCCTGAGTTTCAATACCAAACGTCACAAACGCTTCTTGAGTATCGATCAATGGGAACAAAGACGAATCGCTGATCAATTGGGTGTCGGTTTGTGCCTGACTGAGCGAGAATGACTGAGGATGACAAGGCGTGAGGGATCGTTCCGGGTTTCCATCATCAGAATGAGGCGAGCAGATTAGAGAGGTAGAAGACGGTAAGTTGACCATCTCCGCGCCAATTGGAGATGACGATAAGGAAGAGATAGATTCCCAGTTTGGGCTCATTATGGTTGAACGGGGACCAGCGAGATTAGTGGGACTCAGCAAGGAGGCACCGTCTTCCATTGCAACTAAGGACAGTTCCCAGGAACTGGAGTCTGGACTATGGGGAGTTTTCCGTGACTGATGAGCCGGTGTGTCGCTTCGGTTGTTAGCAGATCGTTGAGGAGCTGAGTCGAGGGACAGTCTGGTTGGCTCCATCACAGGATGGTGGCGGAGTGGCATTGCATCCTCGTCCCGTTCTAAAAATTGTTCCCAGCGAATTTTCTTTTCTTTGCGTCTTAGGCTATTGGCTAGAGTAGCGAATAGAGAGTTTTTGCTAGCATTGCGAGCAAAGAATCTACGAGCTTTGCCGCGGAGAACACTTTTTCCTCTGCGGCTCTTGGAACGAGCGACATGAGAATGCTCAGCAACAATTGGAAGCATCTCATGACTGTCCAGTGTAACTCGCCCATGCCGAGTACGTCGCTTCCATAAGAAGACGCCGACGCCGAATATGGTGAGTGCGACTAAAGTGAGAAGTACGAAGGAGACGGTGGGATCACTGCTATTTGAATTGGTCTTGGGAGGAAACAATTCTTTGGATTTGGAAACGACGGATATTGACTCTCTGCGCATGGTGCTGCCGATGATTTGGTCATCATACCAATGTTCAAGGTTACTATTACTCACCTGGCGTACACGGGAACATGGGAAGGTGGTCTTGACAGAGTCGATAGAGATTTAGAGCTGCAGGCACAAGTCAGATGCGAGGGGAGAAGAAATGGAACATGCTTCACACACCGAAGCGGTGGACGAGATGATGAACAAACTTGAACCAGAATATGAAGGAAGCAAAGAAGCAAGAAGAAAATAGAAACCATGACAATTCGTAAAGATAGTATAGAAATAAAGAGATATGGAAGAGGTGCTTAAAGCTGTAGTCGTAGGCTATGGTCAGAGGTTCACCATCCCCAAGGTGCAGGGAGAAAGCTGCCAGGTCACATCCTCATGGAGCCCTCATGGTGCGTGATTTGTATTTTCTCCAATACCTAAAAAGGAAAGTCTATGTGTCGCGGTAGATCATGTGATCGCGGTTTTTTGCTTTGGGAAATTCGACGCTTGTATTGCC
>CEMT01385945.1:0-15105 GCA_900068985.1 Pterula multifida
GTGGTGGTGGTGGTGGTGGTGGTGGTGGGGTGGAGGAGACCGATTGGGAAGAGGATTGCTAAATCGAGGAGTGTGAATTAGGATTTTACCACAGAAGCTGGATGTTTAGGCCTACCATTGCACTGAACGCGGCGGGTCTTGCTGCGGCAGGCGGAGCAGGGGTAGCAGTCACAGGCTTGGCGGCGGACTATACAGGTGAACAGCTATGTCAAAGAGATATGAAGAAAACTCACTGAAGCGGCACTGAAAGCGGGCCTCGCCGCGCTAAACGCTGGACGCGAGGTGGCTGGAGGCAGAGGGGGGGCTGCGACTATCGAGGGCACTGGTGTTGGCTCGTCCTTCCAGGCATCCTCAGGTGCCGCACCCGGTACTTTGGATTTGCCATAAAGCGCTGCAGCACTAGGGGTAGAGACGGGTGCTACAGTCCGTGAAGGAGGAGGAGGAGCTCTCTTCAGCTCATTGATATCAACCTTGCCGATTGGTTTGTAGCTGGAACCGACGGGAGCGATAGGTTCGTATGGCCGGGCAGTTTCTTTATGTGCAGAGTATTTGGCACCTGAAGCAGCTTCCACTCGTTTCATGATAACATCAGATCTGACATCGGACTGTACGAAGGAGGTATATGGTTATCAGGTCTGACCATACGGTAATGATAATAATGTACCTCGTTTCTAGCGCTTATAACGACATGGGCACCTCGAAGGAACTTGGTGACTGAGCTCGAATGCGTGTGGAACAAGCCTTTTTTCGACTCTGGCACACCATCTCCACACCAGTTGATTTGGACGAACTTCGGTAAACCACTCTATTACACAAGGACCAGATTAGAGAAATTGTGTACGCCACGGTTATCTTGTGAACTGACATTATTATCTTTTACGCGAGCGAAAGCATATTGAATCCTGTCCTACAGTGAACAACAATTTTCAATAGAATGGAGCTGGGCAGACGCACTTCCCGTCAGAAAATTCCTCCTCGAGGCCTTCCAAACCATCGTTCCCTGTGGCCTGGACTCTTAAGTCATTGCTACCCCTTTCGTAGGTCAAGATGAGCCAATCGAGACCTCCCTGGGCGTTGATAACGCTTTCGTACGCCTTGGAAATATCAGGGCTGGCTAGATTAACTTGCAGAGACATCTATAGCATGTATAAGTTGGGGTAAGAGAGAAAATAAGGTAGCTTACATACTTACATACTGTATGATCAGTGTCGTGCCTATTGTGGTCTGTGGTGTGATCAGATCTTTTAATATCCTCGTCCATGTCGCTCACATACTTACCCGTGTTCGCTGAAACACTTATTTTTACTGATATCGAACGGTTAATAACTCTCTGATATTGATTTCTTACAGAAACAGCTGGCTGTCTCCGTTTGAGTTATGCTTCAGCTAGTCAGCATCTGGATCGTGCGATTCTGTTGGGAAGGACTCTTCTTGGTCTGGTTTCACCATGGTCGTACCTGATAGCGCTGAAGAGCTATTTTGCCTCGTCTCTGCCTGAATCAGTTGCTAGATCATCTTGCATAAATCTAGTCACAACGAACCCGTTTCTGGAACACTTCCTGTGTTACATAGCCTATCTCCGCTGTGTTTCCTTGCCCTACCATTATTCTATATGTAGTAAGCTAGTTTTAAATCTCAAATGAAACTTTTGATTCTTGCCATTGGGGAATATTGAATAATGCACAAACCAATCTTGCTTACGCCGCCCGACTCATCATTTCAACATGCTCATTTTTTATTATTACTTATAGGCCTTTTATCGCCAGTGTTGAGTGTCGTACTGATCATTAGCTCCAACAGCGTTTACAGCAGGCATCTACAAGGCGTCAACCTAAAGGCAAGGATGTTCACCATAGAGGTAGTATGTTGCTGGGAGTATCTCACAACTTGGTTAGTGATACATATCTGATTCTCCAGTGTTCAACAGGTAAAATGCATTATTTGGTTCTCCTAGCTGGATGACATCCGTCTGAGCACTAGCATTCCCAATGCTCTACTCTCCAAATGGCGCAGGATAGCAAATTGACTAATCACAACAACTTCACCTTTTAAATCGGGTCAAGTATCTTTCTGGCAACCAGCTTGGCGCTTGCCAGTCCTCAAACTTACCCCCGTTGAGTTCATCTAACACAATCATCGCTAAAGCCTCCGCACTAGATGAGAATCAGCCATCGTTAATCATGTTCAAGATTGAATCGAGCGACATACCAAGCGAAGGCACGAGGCATTCCGTGACCATGGTACCCAGCTGAGATAAACTGACCCGTATTCGCTTCGTTGAACGGTGCGATGGGTCCAACCTGTGTACATTGATATAATTATCTGGGGATAAGATCCACAAGAAAACACTCACAAAGGGGCCCCCCGTCTTCGAGAAGCCCATTATTCCCGTCTAGAAATAACTACATTAGAGCTGGTCACTCGTCGAATGTGAGAACGAACCCATTCCATCTCCGGCTCCCGTCCAGGTTGGTATTTTCCTGGGAACAATCCAGGTAAAAAGTCTCTCAGTACCTTACCAGTCGACTCATTCACTACCGAGTCGTCTGTGACATAATACCCAAAATCAGGGGTTTCAGCTTCCCTTCCTCCTCCAAGAATAATCAAGGGATTGGGTTGATCCTGTTCTGTACCATGAGAAAGTGGTTGCTGAGAGTCACCTAGGTCGGAATCTTTGGTTTTTAGATGACGAGGAAACCAATATTCAAAACCCAAGTTCGCGTACCAGCCCCTTTTCGACAGTACATCGAGTGGGACAGCGGCTCGCAGGGCCATCACTTGACCCCGTGTGGGGATGATCATATCTTGCAGATGTGGGAGAAGGTGTGATGCGTATGCGTTCGTTGCATGAATAACAGATGTACAGTTGATTGTCCCACGAGGGGTATGAACAGTATGTCTCCGGTTTGCGCTCGAGGAACACGGCGTAATCGATGTTGCTGGCGTGTTGGTATGAAGAGACAATTTAAGAGAATTTGCGGCATCGAGATAGAGCTTAGTGACGAGTTTCAATGGCCAAAGGTTGTACCCAGGAGTCAACACGCCAGGAAACGATGTTCCATAGGCCTGATATACGTTGAGTTCAATGATGAGTAACTCTCAGATGACGTTAGGGTACCTTGTTCATATCCTCCGTCGTAATCCAATCGACCTGTGGTATAATCATACCAGCCTTCTTAGCTGCCTCGAGATCAGCTTGCGCGGCTTCATACTCTTCAGGTGTCACAAACAGCGCAATGTGGCTCCCAGCAACTAAATCTGCATAGCCTACAAAATCTCGAGTCTTGAGAAACTTGACGATCCCACCAGTAGTGTGGTCCTCAATCCTAGAAGTTCGTAAGGCCTCGTCTGTGCCGTGTGCTTTCTCGACAACAGCAAAATCAAAGAACGATCGCGGAGTAAGATGCCCTCCATTTCTACCTGTGATATTCGCGAGGATCTGTAAGCTTAGCAAGATACAGGGATCGAGCTAAGATGATATTCCACCTGTTGCTCCTGAACCTAGGCACGAAATGTTTAGATGATCAAACATATCACCACTGAGAGGAGCTCACAGAAATCTCTGGCTTCCAGGATGACCACACTTAACTTCTCTTGATTTGAGGATCTATTCTTCATAATTTCAGCTAAATGCCAGGCAGTTGAAACGCCAGTGATTCCAGAGCCGATGATACAGATATCGGTGTCTTGAGTCAATATTCCCTCACTTCCATGCTTTGCTAGTGGATTAGCATCGTGTTCTGAGTTGAGCCAGAATGATTTGGTCGGATTTGGAACTGGTAGACTAGCTGGACCTGGAGTGGGAAGACTAAGAAGGGTTTCTTCTGTGAGGTCCAGGCGGTTCAGTGGAACGGAGAGTTTGGTCATTGCCAAAGATGGAAAGAATTAGAATGAGTGCCAAGGCTGAGATTGCTGATGGTGTAGGGATAAAATAAATAAAAGAGACACTGCGGCATATGCCTTTGAGCTCAATTATGAAGTGAAGTAAGCATGAGCAATCTAGCGTTTCTAACATTTGAAGAATATGGCTCTATGAGAATTGCTCTTGTTGCACAAGTACGACTGTCAGTGTCAAGGACATCCTCATCTCGTTCACGTGATCCGTCCATCCCTCATGTCTTCCTCCTCATCTTCACGTCCTCCTACGCTCAAACTCGCGATTTCAGCCAAATCAAGGCAATCCAAAAGTCTTTCTACCCCAAATCTTATGCCATTTCATATAGGGTACACAGGAAAAGCGCCGATATCTACCTACTTCCGCGTCAAACCAGCTCCTTCCGCGGTTGGGATGCCTATAAACCTCGATACAAAAGGAGCGGACACGTTTGCCAGTGGTAAATTATCTGAAATGGCAGGAAAGTGTGCACACAATGCTCAAGAGGACGCGAAAAACGCGTCTTTGCCTGCCATAGTGGATACAGAACAAGAGCTCGAGTTCTCCCCGTCCATCGTCCGTTCGGAGTCACTGGCAACGATTGTTGCTGATACAGATTTTTTGGCCTCTGTTAACTCTAAATCTACAATTGTTGCCGAAGAAGACGCGTCCATGGTCACGATTGAAGCATCTGCAAGTTCCATTGTCGCTTCAGAGACCAGTCAAACTCCCATCCTCAGTTCCACCTCCTCTTCGGGGTTGCTTGTATCCGAGGTAGCTACGACCTCTATGTCAACTGTCTGCAGTACTTCAGAGATCCCTGTGTCCGATCATAGCGAGGGCAATCGTTTTGTTTCATCCTTCAGAGGAAGAACGATGCACGGATTGGATGTTGACTTGCCGGAGGGATATACTGGTGTTGTATTGCGTACCTCTGGTCGCACTCTCAGCGCAAACAATGCTTCTCGTGCCGCATATCAGAGAGAGAAAGAAAAGGTACAAACTGCTCGTGCCAGGAGATCCAAGCTTGCCAAGTCTACTGAGGAAGAAGTAGACGATATGGAAGTCGACCTCTCGTTGGAGAGTCTAGAGGAGGAGGAAAATATCAAAGAACTGTTGATCACGTCACAGTTTTCTTCGTTCAGGTTGTGGCACCCTGATATTCCCGTAATGGTCAAGGAAGATATCTACGCTAGGTCTATCAAAGAGTGGACGACCTTGGCTTCTCTTGTGAGTTGATAGTTGCCGCTATGTATATCACTACTGGTCTGTCTTTAACCTAGCTCTTTTGCTTGCTTTAGATCCATCAATGTGACTAGAAAACTCGAGGGGATAGGTTCTCGCACAAGTTACCTACTGGCCTACAATACACCCTGACCCACTAGGTCCTCTTCCCCTCCTCAAAATCTCGTTCAGGATTGTAGTTTCAATGAGCGACCGAAGGATACCAATGGTATTCACCTTCGGGGTAGCTTCTCATGGAACGGATACGACACTGGCAAAAATATGGATTGGCAGGCTTTCGATAGTCTGCTTTCCTCTTCGTTCGGTTGTTCTGCCTTAAAGACAGCGACGTCAGGTTTAGAGTACAGGTTNNNNGTTTTGGTTCAGAATTATTTTTGCCTTATGATGTGACTCCAATCATGTGATGGTCGTTGAGGTGTTCTCTGCTTATTGGATCTCGTATCATGATAAAGCTAAGCTATTGAATCATATTTGAGCCTGGTGAACATACGATGTTTACTATAGGTTTAACCCAAAACTACTGTGGGACTGAACCCTGGTGTTGGCGGTAGGGAACGATGCATCACGGTCCCAGGTCAATTACCTCGTGGCGCGACCACGAGACCACTCATGACCTGATTTGCTCTCCATTCTCAGCCAGCAGCCGCAGTTTCGTAGACTTCCCAATGTCTGACGGTTCAAGGCAAGCACAGTCCTACAACTCATGGGTTTGTTGTATCTTCTCACTTGAACTCTTGTCGGCATAGGTTACGAAAATCCTGGCACAAGTCGTTGAAGGATGCAGAATCTCGCTTCAAACGCCTTATAGCTCCTGCTTCAGATTGGAAGCGACTGTCTCGTTCATCCGATTCACCAATTTCTAAAGGAAAGCTACGACAACCAGAAGCATCAGATGTTGTATTTCATCGCAAGACCAATAGTAAGACTGGTGATGACGTTTACAAGCTTGTGCTCGATGTACCCATCACTAGCGATGAACCTGTCTCTTTGGAACCGTGGCATGCAGTACTCTCGACCCCAGAGCTTCGAAAGGAGTGGGACCCAGCCGTTGAGCAATCTGAGCTTGTGGAGGTCTTTGACCGAACGACCAAGATATGTAAGACAAACTTTTCCTTGGGGTGGCCTGCCAAGTCAGTCGTACATGTTACTATTTCTTTCATTGTAAATTTACAGTTCTTTGCCAGTCCAAGGGATGCTGTTACTATCTGCAGGACCTTCCATGATTCATCCACCGTGATTTACATTGCTACTTCGTTGCCGCGTTCCCCAGACGAACCAACCTACCTCCGACCATGTCCGCCTTATGTTCGTTCGAATGTCACTTGTAGGTTTTCAGTTCGCCTTCAATACATTAAAGTTTACTCATTTAAATATAAGTATTTGCATGGTGTATTCAACATGTACAGATCCAAACACCTACCGATCGTACTACCTCCAAACTGCGGATAACATGCTTTTATCAGCATGACTTAAAGTCACTCTGGACGAATTCTACCTCAACTTTAACTCAGCAGCTTGCCACGATGGCGATTGGCCTCGTCAAGTGCGTTAGCAAGCGTCGTCACCGTGTCCCAGTTCTCTTCGGCTCTGGAAATGGCGTGTCGCTGGAGAAAATGAGGTTCCTCATTGGCAGGGAAGCTCTTGAGATTGATTACAACATTATTCCTCCTGATAATGATACGGATCACCCTACCACCGAGCCCGCGGACGAGTTCACCAAAAGTGTTGAAGAAATCCGGGAACAGAGGAGATTGACTCGATCTGTGGAGTGCGTCTTACCTTCTTCAGAAGGATGGGATGTTCAAGTGTCCACTAAAGCCTCCTCGGAGTCAGTTCAGAACTTACCATGGTCTGCCCATGCCTTCAAACGCAGCTCGTATGGTTCCCTTACAGAGTTCGACCAAATTGTGTTGAGGATCACTCACTCGGCTTTACCTGACGATCATTCTGTGCTTCGAGTACGGCTGGTAGTGGAGATCTCAGCTTCAGGCTCTAGACCTGCTGCCATTGGACTCAGATTGAATGGTCTTTCACAGACAGTCAAGGCTATTGAGGACAGAGATCCTTCAGCGAGCATATATCTCCCTCCTACAGGACTTGAATTAGGCGACCTTTCAGCGGATGTGAACGGGACTTTGAGTGTTAGCGGGCAATCGGTGTCATCAGCTTCGTCATCCATGAGAGTCAGGCCTGCTCAGTTGGGAATGTCGGGAGTGGAGCGGTCGGCGGCAGCAGAGAAGAGTGTGCTGTCACGAGTGAAGAGAAACTATATTTATTTTTCTTCGCTGTTACAGGAACCTGAAGCCAAATGGAAACGCAGTACGTTATGATAACCATTCGTATATCCATTGTGTCGACTCATTGTCTACAACCATCTAGCCACGGACGCACGCGGTGTGGCCATCACTCAGCTAGACTCCATCGATCCGACGTTAGTCGTGTATCGGGCTGAGGCTACCTTCGTAGGTGTGAGCATGTGGGACTTATATTCCACTTTGGCGTCGCCTGGAGCCAAGGTAGTATGGGACAAACAGCATGAAGATGCTGTTCTCTTGGAAGATGTCAACGAGCTGACAGAGCTATGGCAGTGGAAGAATAAACTGGCTTGGCCTGCCAAGTATGTTATTCGTTTACTTTCCCTCATCGCTCTGTCGAAACTAGTACTAACTTATAACTTTCAGCGCTCGCGACTCTGTTGTGCTTCGTACAGTGTACAAATCACCCAATGCCATCCATGTCTTCTCGTTTTCTATTACTTCAGACCCCACAGACTCACATCTTTTCCCTACTGTGCCACCTCCCGAACCGAACATCATCCGCACCCAAATCGATCTGCAGGGATGGGCCATCGAGGCCTTGTCACCTACAACCACATCAATCACATTACTGGAGCAATCTGACCCCAAGGGATGGACGAACAAAGTTACGACAACCCCCGGTCAGATGGTGAACACCTTGGCTGGGATAGGAGAGTTTGCTATAAAGTGTGGTGGACCACCAGTGATTAACAGGCTGAGTGGAGGGAGGAAGAGAGATATGAGATACGAGCATGAAAAGGGGAGTTTCAAATTGGAGTACGAGTGCACTGTCGGGAAGAAAAACCCTGTTAATGGTCAAACGACTTCAGAGCAAGACGGCAATGACAGCGGTGACGAAAATTCACCAATTATCGAGTGTGAGATACGTTGTGACCTTGACACGTGGGCCTCGTCCCTGGATATTGTCATCGACCCCCCACCACAGACTGTCATCTGTCTGCGAAGGCATAGGATGTCGTCAGCTGGTGGTGGGCTGTGGATCACAATCACTCATGATGCTGTGTTTGTTGGAGAGGAAAGAGTTTTAGTCGTGGTAAGAAGGGGGAACAATCTTGGTACAGGCACTGTACGGGGAGAAAGAGAACGGGATAGACTCTCAGTGGTTATGGTGAATGGTACTCGGGTGCCTGTTGATGTGGAAGAGTTGGCTGAGAGCGAAGTCAAGATGCTATCGAGACAGAAGCGCGTCAAGCCACCACGAGTTCCACTCGACCAACCTCCAGTTCTTGGCATCGTAAGGAGACGCAAGGCAGAATGGGAAAAGGATTCGGACGGTTCCTCAACACCGGGTATACTCGCGACTCAAAAACCAGAGACGACTTGGGCATCCGCACCCAAGTTATCGAGTCCCCTCACTAGGTTCTTTACTTATGCTGTCGATCAGGCTGCACAGTCTACTCAGCAAGCTGTAGCCGCTATCACACCGGGCACAGTCGATACACCTTCAGCAGACAAGCCACCGATACAGTACGCGTTAGAGGCATTTGCGTGGGCTCAATACGCGTACTCTCATTCCTCAGCTCTCTCATCATCGTCCTCAACCTCTGACGGCTGGACCCTTGTCAACGATAAACAGAACATCGCCGTACGCCGAACACTTGATCATAGAATCTCTCGCAACATTCATATCCACAACGGGTCCAAGGTGATTGAAGGTGTATCAGCGGAGGAGATCGTGGCGGCTCTCTCTGAAGTTGAGTGTCGGAAAAAATGGGATGATAGACTTGGAGAAGTAAGGCCTTTGGAAGGATTTGGATCTGGATCTGGAACTGCCTTCGTAACAAGTCGTGCTGGGTTTCCATTCAGAGATCGCGGGTTTTTACTCGCGTGTGTCCAAGTCCGGGTGAATCGGGTGGCACCGCTGGCTAGGACACTGAGTGGAAGTAGTACGGAACCATCGACGAGTGTGGGCAATGCTGCGGATGGCGGTGGAGCTAGTGGGGGAGGAGCGAGGAGTATCCTGTTCCATGTCTCTGCGTCGTATAATGACCAAGCGGCAAAATCGTTCAGTGCCGCGAAGTTCAACCCTTACTCGCTGCCAGTGGGGCGTGTGTTCATCGATGCTTGGGTCCTGGAAACCTTGGACCCTTACACCAGGGAGAACTACACCATTCCTTCTACGAGGTGTACAAGATACGTTGCCGTTGACTACGCTGGTTCAATACCGTTTGCTGCCAATTCGCTGATCAACGCAACATTACCGAGAAGCTCGATTTTAGCCGTGGAGGCTTACCTCAAGGGAGTGCCTCCTCTACCAATGACAAGATTGCCTTCTTCCGCTGCTTTGGTACAAGAGAGGAGAGCAGACCAAAATAGTGGGAACGGTGCGTTTGGAAGCGCTGGAGTCCATGATGGTGCAGGATGGAAGCTGAGGAAGAGAGATGAGAACAGGACGTTGATCATGACTAAGTTCAACCCAGAAGGAAGTGTGTACAGGAGTACAATTCTATTGACGATCGCCTCCCTGGGATTGTCTACCTCACCTGCTCCAGCTAGTATGAGGAGAACAAGACATGATAGTCAGCCAACACCAAGGCCCAGTCGGACTGAACTCAGCGAAAGCACCTTTATTCCGCCAACGACAACGGCCACAGAGCCTGGTCCTACGATGGTGTCATCGGGTGACAATCCTTCGTCTCCTACTCTTTCACCTTCTGTTTTAACCAACCCACATTCTTCTCCCCGTGGGTGCTCCTCTACCTCTGCATTCACTATTAAAGGGGAGATCCGCCACAGCACAGACGTGATTGTTGGCGAGATCGTCTTGGATTCCAAACTCTATCCAGCAGGTTACGACATACAAATTCGATCACGTCTTCTCTCCTCTCCCTTGCCTTCCAAAATACCTCAAGTATCGCTTTCCAGTTGCTCAACCGGCTCAGAAGATAAAGTGCTACCCGTTACATACACTGTCTACACGCTTCCCTCTTCCCCACACCACTCTTCTGATCGCGCCACACGGCATTTAGTGCGAATGACGTTGCCGACTGCGCAATATCAGATATCGACAGTTGAAGATCCATTGACAGGAGAAATGCATACTGCACCTCCGAGACCGGGGTGGTTGGTGGACATGCAAGATAGAGGTGTTGGCGCGATTGTGGAGGTAGAAGTGAGAGGTGTTAGTGCGATTGTGGGTGGTGAGAAGGGGAAGGTCAAGGGTGTCAAGGTCAAGGATGAGAAAGAGAGTTTGACGGCAGTTGGGAGAGATGAATTATTGGATGATAGAATGTCGAAGATGGTTATGTTGTCCAGGTGAGCACTTTTCCTTGTTCGCGGTTTGTTCTTGCATTTGCTCGGCTTGTATGATTGTGTGGGATTTGATGTCGGGCGCTACTTTAACTTCTCGCTCGCTTGATGGATTGACTGGCTGACTGATGGACTGTAGAGTTCTCGGAGAAACAGAAGACAGTGTTGTACCCATGCCAGAGGAATTGAAAACGCCTATCGCTGCCTCGCTTGATTTACTAGATCCCTCGGCGTTGTCGGTATCGTCAACTCAGAGTGAAGGTGTTAATCGTGGGAATGAGGATACAGGAGCGGTGGGAGATAATGATAGTAGTACTGAAGATGGTGCTTCCGGTACACGGACGGTGAGTGGTTTAAAAGAGCTGAGAATATTAGCCTCTTCTCTTCTTTGCTTCTTGCCGAGGGGAAAATGAACTGGTGATAACATAAACTCTATTTTATTAGCCGCAAGAGATATCATCATCAACTCCTGCTGGTACAACATCTGAGTCGACGATAGCTGCGACCACTGGCCTTTTGGGATTCTTCCAAACCAATCCGTTCATGTCACGATTTGGGGCCAAAAGTACTCTATCGCTCAACGGGGACAACAACAGTCAGAGTGGCAGTGGTGGTGGTGCGTCTTCATCGGCCATGACACCGTCCGGACTTTCCTCTCGGAAACCATCAAGTGTATTCTCAGTCAAGGATCTCCCCGGAGGATTTACCAGTGCTAGTACCAGTGCCACTGGAAATGATATTCAGCAAGTGCAAGATACAACGAACATGACAAAAACGATGGAGGCAGGAAAGAGATACCCTCTATCGATATTGATTGTCATAGCCCTGATCTCGTTTCTCATGGGATCGTTGCTTCGATCGCTGGTTTCCCCTGCTGATTTTATGTACGTAACTACAGAGGAGGCGGGCGAGGGATGGCGAGAGATACGACGATTGTTTGAGATGAAGTATGTATACGGTGGATGGGATTTGCAGGTAGCGGTAGTACGTCGACAGTAATTTATCTTAGGAAGTACTAGACTGGAGCCTTGACAAAGGAGATTGGGAGGAGCGGGTGTTTCTGTGTTTTGAATTGGAATACAAGATGCCGAGATTCGGCGGAGGAGGTGAATTTGAAATATGTGGTGGCGGTAGCGCTGTCTGCCTCGCCGCCTCGAAGCACTCAGCTGGTTCGTTCCCAGCGTTCATCTTCTGTTTTTCTTCTCCCCTTCATCATCGCTTCTCACATCCTCCGACTCCCTTTTACTCACCGTCTATGGCGGGGATAGTCCACTCCGCTAATATCCCTCCTAACGTTCTTCCGTCCCTCTCCGATCCTCGTTCCGCCTCTCCACCCATATCGTGGGACGGTGACAAGATGTTCGCTCCTCTCGCTCTTTGCCTCGTTTCCTACGTCCTCACTGCTCTCTCCCCTTCTCTCTCTTGCTTCTCAGGTTTAATATATACATCTACGACTACTGTTCTAAACGCGGTTATAATAGAACTGCTAGAGAACTTCAAGTCGAGGCGGAAATACCACCTGACTCTTCACCACCCATAAACGCTAAACAGGGTCTTCTCTACGAGTACGTCTTGCCTACATGCTTGGATATATAGATGTGCTTTACTGATTCTCGTTTACCCTCTCGTCTGTCTGTACCATTTGCAACAGGTGGTGGACTGTGTTCTGGGTCCTTTTCAACGCAAAAAACAATCAAAATCCGACGGAAGATGGTTTGATTTATGCTGCTGTATGTCCCATTTTCACTATCTCATCTTCCTTCGCCTTTCTTTCTACCTCTGTGATTGTATTTTTTCCGATCCCTTGCGTATACTATGTTCTATCTCTATCTCTCTCCACTCTTATCCCTGCTACATATAATCTAAAAGCACCTCAGCTGACGCGTATTCCTTTCTTCCTCCTATCATTATCATAGTATCAAGCCCACCAAGCTGCGGCGCAAAGAGTACACCAACCACGACCACCTGGCCAGCAGCAGCCTGGAATGAACCCCATGTCACAACAACAACCCGCTCCCATGGCTCGCGTTACAAACAATTCCCGACCGGGCTTCATGATGAATGGGATCATGCCCCCAGGCAATATGCCTCCTGGAGCCGCGAATCAGTTTCCGATGAGTAATGGTCCTCAGCCTAACGGGATCATCCCTGGTGGACCAGTTCCACAAGGCCCAACTCCACCAGGCGGCGGTGCAGGC
The DNA here is from genome assembly GCA_900068985.1 of Pterula multifida. NCBI lineage: Eukaryota > Fungi > Basidiomycota > Agaricomycetes > Agaricales > Pterulaceae > Pterula > Pterula multifida. The sequence goes on from CEMT01385945.1 coordinate 12,885, forward strand.
GGCGGAGGACCGCAAACTATGCCTAACAACTTCAATCCGATGTTCAACCGCCGCGAGTCCATGAATCAGCCAAATCGGGGCAATCAATCACTAGCTATGGCACCTTCTCCTGGAGGCAGTGGTGGTACTGCTGGCCCTCCTCCACAGCTGCAACAAAATCCACAGATGCCAGGTCAACCAGGGCAACAGCCACAGCTACAACAGCCCCAATATCCGCAACAAGCGCAACAAGCGCCAATGGCTCAACTTGGTGGTCCATCTCAGCCCATGAGACCAGTTACCCTTGCTGGTGCTCCTGGCGGTTCGATGCCACCGCCTAATTCTCAAGGTTTAGCGGTTGGAAATCCTCCACACACTCCTACCGCTGGTTTTCGTCCACCCAGCCGCACTTCTTCCCCTTCACGGCCTGGGGGTCTGACTAATCCGAGTCCCAGCATCGCTCATCGACCAGCCCCGAATTTGGGTATGAATCAACATCCTCCGGGAATGATGATGGGTGGTCCGGGGAATGACATTAATGCTGAACTCAGTTCAATATCTACCCCATTGTTGTTATCGTTGAAGCAGGAGATTGGGTTGGGTGATAAAGATAACATGAGCTTAACTTTGGACGAGAAGGTACGCCATGTTCTCCTCCACTTGCTTCAACTTCCTTTTCTTCTCTGTGGCTAATCGTGGTCCGTGCCCTCCATAGCAACGCATTTTGAGCGTATTCAGGACGCGGAATCCATCTCGACAACAAACCCGTGGTGGGAAGCCTCCGACGATGCAGGCAACTAATATGCCAACTGGTCCTATGCTTCCTCCGAGCCGAATGCCGAACCCACCATCGGCGACGAGGGCAGGGAAACGCAATTCTACTTCCCCTGGCCAAGAGGTTCGTCTCTATTCATTCATTATCGCTTGTTGTCTATGCGACTAAATATCGTATCTATCTCCATCAGAATGACTACCCACCTGCTAATGGTTCCTCCCCACCTCAACATAAACGACACAAACGTTCGCCTCCAGGAACTGATGGTCCCTCATCCCAACCCGGTTCTATACCTCCAGGTGGCGCTGGCCCGAGCGGTCCATCAGGTCCATTGCCACCACCGCTCATGGCAGCAGCAGCGACATACGCCACTGCATCGTCACCACAGCCTAACAACCTGCCACTACCTATGCGCTCATTCCCTGGCCAACCTGGTATGGGTCAATCTATGGGTAACATGGGCAATGGTGGTACACCAATGCCAGGTATGCCAATGGGTATGCCAAATGCAGGACTAATGCCTCCAACGATGGGAGCACATCCAGGGATGCAGGGTATGGGCGGGGGGCAGCCTATGAATAATGTATGTTTTCATGATTACTTCTTGATCTTTGCCGCGTTTTGTGTTTGTTTAAGGTTTATGATCGGTGATACTGATGCCTGGTCATTTATTATTCTTCTACAGCCCTTCCCCCGAAACCCGATGCAGTATCCGAGTATGCGTATGACTCAAGGGATGCAACCAGGTGGACCACCAGGCGCGAACATTGGTTCTCCAGCTGGCTCAGGCGATCCATCTGGTGTGGGTTTTAACCCAGGCGCTGGAAACTCTGGTCAACAGCATGGTGGACCCGGTGGGCCAGGTCCGGTAGTATTCAACAACCCTCCTTCAAGGATGCAACCACAAAATAAAGTTATGTCCGGCTTAGGTAGTGGTATGATGCCACAGTCCCCCTCTATGAATGGTGTCAACGCTGGTGGACCAGGGAAGGATGGACAGCAGCAACACAAGGATACCAAACCTGGGGGAAGCGGTTCTGCAGGGGAGTCGCCTAGGAATCTGGTAAATGGTCCACAGTCTACATCTCAGTCGCAGTCTGCCCCACCACAGTCGAGTAGTACGCCTGGACCTGGTTCGAACCCCATGGCAGTTGCTTCCCCGCATGCGCAACCAGTCTCCCAGCTCCAATCTCAGCAGCAACCTTCGGGTCAAGGGCCGGCAGGACAACCACAGCCGCAACCTCAACAGGCACCAAGCCAACCGCAACAGAATGCCATGTCGGAAATGGCTGCTTTGTTCCCTGATATCTTATCTATGCCCGGACTAGGGGGAGAATATGACGACTTTCGAAACGCTGGAGAAGATATCAACTTCGATAGAGACTTTGGACAGTGGTTCAACCCTGATGATACAATGGGATTTGAGATGAAGTGAGGAACACACTGACTATTTTGCTTTGCTCCTCA
>CEMT01385955.1:0-10558 GCA_900068985.1 Pterula multifida
ACTAGTATTAAAGAGGTGCTTTTGGGAAATATACCTTCAATTACCCTTTTTCCATTCATTAAGATGCTATCATACTCCTTGATATGGTGCAAGCAGCATATAGCAATTTGGAAACCCAGCACCTGCAAGGTAATAGAAGTCCACAGGAAGTACAAAGCCATTTCTCTGAGTATGGTCAAATAACAAACCATCAGCTGCAGTACCCTTGTAACCAGGCATTGCATAAACAAACAGAATCTCAAAGTTGCAAGCCACAAGAACATTTTGGGTGATTTGACCATGGCAATCTTGGAATCAGACAACATCAGGCTCTTGAACATAGGCAGAGACATGTATGCCATCTACTGCCCCACAACAGTACTTGAAGTCTGGATACCAGCAAGGATTATTATGGATTTTCAAAGGAATGTCATCTGTTGGTGTGCAAACATACTTGTTGTAGAAGTCTTCAGTGAACAACAAAAAAACTTTGTTCAAATAAAAGCTAATAGTGCTGCCTGATTGTTGAAGCCATTCTTGCAGCTCTCACTGACTGCTTCCATGTACCATCCAGTATATAAAGATTGCAAGTTTCTCTTGTGGAGTCACATATTTTCCATCAGTGAGTGTTCTGTTAGCCACCAATTCAGCCCAGAGGAGTGAGAATTCCAATGCAGACATTCCAAGTTCCTGTTTGCAGCAATCTGGATGTCCACCAAGGACCTCATCAAGCCACATGCATCCAGTCAAAATCAAGGTATGCAGTGGTCTTGGCAGTGGGTTTTTGGGACCCAGGATACTAGTGCTGAAGTAAATAACAGCTGAAGCTGCATTGAATAGGACAGCTTAATGATGTACAAGTCCAGAGTACTGTATGTTGTAGGAAGAGATGGTACACTGAGCAGACATGAGGTGGATAATAATATGGGAGATGTTATAGTGTGAAGAGGTGCAGTAGAGTGTGACAATTTGTGACATTCTATAGACCAGATTTTAAGCTACAAGTCTATAGACTTTCTGCACACCTGATCAGGCCCTTAGACTTGCCACCCTACAATATGGGAGATAGAAATAGTTATACAGGTAATAATAATTGTTTGGCTGGTCATGCCACCAACTCAAACATCTCACCTTGGGCTCTTCTTTTACTTTCGCCTTGATTGCATTTGCTAAGTTTATTTTGATCTTATCATTAACAAGAGAACAACTTGGGCATATGATTGGCGCTAAATTGTCATCAGACCAGGGCGCCTCTGAGAGATAGTCAATCCATTCAGTGTGGTGGCCAAGAGAGAAGGAGGGTGAGTCAGAGAGGCTAAACTCAAGAGCAATGTGGCAAATGAACTTGATGATATTGACAACTGATATATAGAGCTCAGACACCGTTGGTACTGTCCTAGTACTTTTCAATGGTATTCCATTCCAGTATTTCTTGGGATTATAGTAGCGCCTTTCTTTCGCCTTGTTGAGAATCTGTGTTACTACATTCATGTCAACTGGTAACAGTTGTTCCAGAAATTCATTGGTGTCTGCAACATTGTAGGTGTACTTGAAGTCATGTTCAACCTCTTGTGATATTTGTCTCCCAACTTTAACAATGGGATTCATGGGATACTTTGAATCCATTCGTATAGGAGTGAATGCTCTTCGCCGCATTGTAACAGTGAAACTTCACACCTGATGACAGTGGTTCAATTGCAGGTCAGCAACGTCATGATTACGTAACCAAACCGTTTGAGTTCTCCCACCGAGCTTGTCATTTTGTGTACATATCAGCATTTCTCAACGTCTGTTGTCTTTGCATCTTTTTCATCAGGCATGAGGACATATCTATCACTCAGAAAGTTACGCTATTGCCTCAATTCGGCCTCGTTATTCGGACATACTGGACTAGCTTTCTTTGACTATCTGTTAGGCCTTCAAATGGCGCTAATAAACACCGTCATGCACAATTATCTCAACTTATCCCTGTACCTGCATCCTTCCACTCATGGGCCCTAGGCCCGTAGGACTGACAACTAAATTGCAGCGTTTCAGGGCACATTGCTCTTGGTATTCAAGCGGACATGATGAGATCGCTGGGTGGGTTCCATCATAGGCATAGGGATGGGAATGCATACCGGCAATACCGTGCGCGGTAATCATCTTTGAATCTCCCGTTTTTATATCGGCATTTGAGTGTGAGATTTCATCCATCCATGTTTACTCGGCCGCTTGCCAGAGCTGCCATCGTCACTGGTGCTAGTCAGGGCATCGGAAAAGCCATTGCACTCCGACTTGCTTCCGACGGCCTGAACATTGGGCTGAATGACCTTCCTAACAAAGCTGAAGGTCTGAAGGCACTCTCTCAGCAGATTGAAGCTTTGGGAAGGCGAACTAGCACCTTTATAGGCGATGTGTCTGAGGATGAGCAAGTTAAGGCAATGGTAGCATCTGTGGCAGAAGCACTAGGTAGCCTGGATGTGGTACGTTTATTAGTCCCGGCATCTGCTTATCACACGAGTTAACAAATCACCATTCTCATTACACAGATGGTTGCAAACGCTGGAATTGGAGCTTTGGGAGGGCCAATCACTGCTAGTCAGTCAATTTCATCGCGGAGAATATTAGACCTCTCCTTCATAGGTTTCTCTATAGGCACTGCCAGCGACTGGGACAAGATTATGGCGGTTAACGCACGTGGAACATTCCTATGCTACAAGTACGCAGCTCAACAGATGGTCAAACAAGGTGATAGCACTAGAGATGGAAGAATCATAGGGGCTTCCTCCTTCTATGGAAAACGAGGTTTGTTTTGTGAATCTCTTGAATACAGTGTCATGAGAATGCGGACAACTTCCAGGAAACATGATTAATGCGCCGTATAGTGCATCTAAGTTTGCAGTCAGGGGCTTGACACAGGCTGCTGGTACGTGAGGTATTTGTCCAGGTTCCTGTTGAGCTTTCATTTGACCAATACAGCGGAGGAATTTGGGAAATATGGCATCACTGTCAATGCTTATGCGCCGGGATATATCGATACACCACTAAGTCCTCTTTACACCCAGCCACAACCTCCGGAGGCCTGACTTACCTGCTCGTTGATAGCACGAATGGCTATTACTTCGGAGCTTAAAGAAGGAGATTTCCTAGAACAAGTAAAATGCTTTTCGAATCCACTTTGTCTTATTTCATGGCGTTAATGATTTCATAGGGGAAGAAAATGTCTCTCCTTGGATATAACGGTGTACCCGAAGATATAGCTGGCTTGGTGTCTTATCTTGTGAGCAAAGAAGCTCATTTCGTCACTGGTATGTGCTAGTCTCTTAAACCCATACTTTTGAGACTGATCTTCTCCGTTCTCTTAAAGGCCAAACTGTGAGCAAAATCTAGATCATCCAGCTATGCACCTATTCCCACTAAATTTGGTCCCTAGATCTGCATCAATGGGGGAATATTCTGTGACTGAGGTTTACAGTGTTTCCAACTGGAAAAAAAGAGGACAGTGAGAAGTCAAGTAATGTGCCATAACTTAAGGAACTTTTGATAAGGCTGCGCTATCACTAGCTAGCTTTTGTCGTTCCTATTTCCAGTCACTCCCATATAACTTAAGTTATCATGAATCTTTTCATTCACAAACATGTACTAGTGTATAAGACCTCGTCTTTATACTTCAAGTGTAACTCAGAGCCTATGTCTGAGTATAAACAATAACTTTGTCTAAGTCTGCGGCAAAAGCTGTGGAAAATAAATGGTCAAGCTTCATTCTCCTCCACATAATGTGGCAAACTCACTGGTTTGTCCAGTTCCAAATACAATGGTATTGGCACCACTCCTGAGAGAAAGTTTGACTGGAACGCTCAGAATAACATGTACTCCTCCAGTATTGGGTTGATCGACAGTGATGGCAGCAGCACCATTAACGCTATAACGAAAATGAGTAACAAGAATAGACAAAGGAAGGAAAGTGAACCTGATGGTCATGGTCCTCCACGCTGAGTCCCCGTTTGCGTAGTAGAGAGCTACCCATTGATCCCTTCCTGCTCCTTGGATGTTGTTTAGAGTAACTGTGCCTCCATTTCCTAGTTCATAATCTCAATGAACAATACGTTGCAAAGGGTCATCATGCCAGAGCCTACCAAGGAACCCAATCCCTCCACCACCAGAAAATGAAGAATCTGAAATCAGAGTAGATGACCCTCCCCTCGTTCCACTCTCTGCTTCGTATGAAGTTCCAGTAAGTGCAGTGAAGGTACCTGCTCCCAGATTGACTGTCCACAAGTCAGCCCACGCGAGCTGAGGTACGCCAGAGGAGAAAGACATGGGGAGCCAGATATATCTACTACTCCCGAGAAGGGAAGGGCGCCACCTGTCTCCCATGTAGATGGCATTGGAACCGAGAGCGAGGTCGTAGTTATTCTGTGAAAAGAAAGTTCGTGTAGCAGAGGGTGCGATGTCCGCTTGAGCAGACCAAGGACCTGCAAGGGACTGCGGGAAGAGAGGTTAGTAGCAAGGAAAAGAAACGAGATGGGCGGGGAACGTACAGAGGCTCTAAAATACTTGTTGGGGTTTGGATCCCATCCAGTCGTGTGAGAGGCTACGAGCCAATACACCTATAGCACATAATCAATATAACCATTGATTGACTCCGTGTAAGGCTCACTCCGCTTCTCTTCACAATACCAGGAGATTCAAGTGTCGAGCCTGCCACAGGATGTAATTGGTTAGTTCAAACTTCAAATCCATATCTTCTAGATCATGTAAATTTTGACGTACCAGAGAGGACAGAAACTTGAGTGGTCACATTGTAATAATTGGTGTCCAGCCTTGAAATCTTGAAATTCTGGTTGTTGTCCGACGCATAGAGAACGTAAGCTGTCTGCGCGGCTATCCAGAAGTGACATTGGTCAAAGGGGAAGATTGCTGTCCAATGGAAAGGTCTCACAATCATCTATCATGTATCACTCAGCTCAATATCACACGTAGTCGGTTCAAGTAGATGAAACCCAGTGGAGACTCACCATCTTGGAACAGTCCCATATCACGCGATTCAGCTCCTAGGGGACGCCAACTACCCTTGTACGTGTATGGTCCGCAAGGAGTCTTTGTGAGGTATGTAAATTGCAAATACTGAGTATCATTGTGTCCAATGAAGGCCAGTTTGTAGATCGTACTTTGGAAGTAGCTACACCAACTTGTGCGGCACCGTAGCTAGCCCAACAATCTAAACTCAGCGCCAAGACGACAGCAAAGGTAGGAAGGAAGCGTACTTTGATGTATCGGAGTGGAACCACATCACGTATTCGGAATTCTATCGGCGGGTAAGGCCACCCAGCGCAAGGTAGGTAGAATCATTACAAACCTTCTGATTGAAGATGACTGTATCAAGAGGTGTCAGTCCCTCCGTTTAGATACTATGATACCCAGGACGGGGAGGATAAGCAGGGGGTGTGACCAACCTTTAGGTCTTTCCACAATATTGCTCGTAGATATCATAGTATTCGCGATAGGTATGAGAGCATTGTTCTGCCTAGCCCAATTAACCAGATCGGTTGACTATAATGACGCATATGAGTTCCAATGACATCGAGATCCTAAGGAGCTTTCACAGAATAACACGACACTGCCTTGAAGAGGCCTGAATTATGGCTCTTGTCCTCACCATACCAGTAGAACGTCGAGCCAACCTAGGTAAAACAACAGGACATCCATTCAGCTCGGCTCTAAAGAAAACCCCCTAGGACATGAGGATAATGTACCTTCAAGAACCCACCTCCATGGGCTTGAATCACGTTCCCACTAGTATCTGTCCACGTAGCTCCGGGCACAATAACACTTGCCGCATGTACTATACCTGTGCACAACAAAGAGGCTGATGTAGCCAAAGTCAGAATCGACACAAAGGTCATCCTTGGGACGAGTTACAGAAAGGGCTGGAAAAGAATTGAGATCCAGAAATCCAGCGTGTTATATCTGCTGGCCTATTAATGCCAGCAAATCTATGGAAGGGCCGGATCCATAATACCAGTCCAATACCATCATACATGTGGTTAAGATATTCTCTTGTACTCCGGAAGAAACAGAAGTCTGTTTCACAGATGCACACGGTCGAGTCATATTCGTAAGCCTAGCAATGAATCACGAGCTATAAGCCTAGGATAGAGTGTCTTCATCGCCAGTTCAGAAATGGGTGAGACGTTGGTGCTTGTGGCTACCTCCCACGAAAGGGCTGGGGTTTGAGCCCTCAGAACGGTGTCCCCTGGTATCCTGGCTACCCTTATGAGCTCTCAAGAGCAGTACAAACGCAGTATATAAACAGAGCTAGCTAGTCAAGTGGTGCACACGCGTGATAGAGACTAAGCATATCTTCCTGGGAAGCTCATGACAGAAGGAGAAACTCAATGGCAGGTTCGGGAAAATACGAACCAGAGCAGGGAGCATGTCGGCGAAAGACAAGCAGCTACAGAAGCAACCGCATGAATTAAATCAAGCTTGCATCAATAGTTCTCAGTGTCTGTGTTATTGAAGAAAGAGCTAGACCCAGAGTTCATAGAACTTCAGACCGAAGGAGATTCGAGGAATGAGTGGACATCGCACACGCGGTCAGATGACTGAGACCGTCCAAGCACTGCGATCATGAGTCCCTAAAGGCTGTGAGTCCCTAAAGGCTGGTTACCACTGGGGACATGCCTTGCATCATGTCACTCCTAGAACTTTAGCCAACTCAACTGACTTCAAAACAATTCTAGTTTGTATATAACAAGCAGATGTCTGTTTATAGAGGACTTAAGTGAGCACTGGGTACAAATTACCAGTACACATTCGTAGACGAGACTGAGTATTACTATTCAAAAGAAGGGAAGTTGAAAGGAAGGGTATCGCTGCAGCATAGAAGAATCCGCGATAAAAATATACACATGATTAATAGTGTGAATTAACAGATATAAACGCATTATGATGAGAATAAGACAAAAAGTGGGTGGGTGGCGAATACTAGGAAGCTGAAGAAGTGGCAGGGGCAAAAATGCTGAGGCGTCGCGTTGTATGGACCTCTAAAAAGCTTATGCTGACGACAAAAGGCTGGACGATCTTACACTTCAGACTTGGAAGCTGTCTGAGTGGCTGCAGATGCTGTTGGTCGAGAAGAGAAAAGGTTAACAGCGGCTGTAGGTAATGGTACTGATGTTCTCGAAGTGAACATGCTAGCAGCAGCGGGCAAAGGAACCGAAGTTAATGAGGTACCAGAAGTAGCGGTGGGCGGAAGTCCTCCTCTTTGAGCGCTCATGCCGCTACGCATGGAATCCGAGCTGGGAAACACCATCAACGAAGCGTAAAATCACTCAACTCAGAGGAACTCACCCGCTCGTGAACCCAAGTATATCGTCAAGCCGCTTTCTATATTCTTCAAGCCGTGCTTCCATGAATATTTCCAAAGGCGTTCCCTCTGTGTACTTCTCGGGTCCCTCCGGAACCACCGTATGATCGACGCCATAGAGATGACCGTAGTCAAGCTGAAAAGCTTTACACTCCCGTAGTAATTGCTCTATGCCCTTGGCTCTAGCATTGCTGAGCTCTGGTTCTTTGGAGCCTCGAGCTCGTGCGACATATGATGCTACGACGGTAGAGACTCCACCTGCATGTGAACCATTTAGTTTAGGTTCAAACGCAAGAAAAGAGACGCTGACTTAGAATAGCAGTGGCAGACGAGACCTAGATAGTTGCACAAGTTTCGTATCAGTCAAATAACTGTATGATCACGAGCAAGGTTCATTCACATACCGACTTTCCTGCAAGAGCGGCCGCTAAACCTGTCGTGAGCGCACTGAGTACGACTTGAGCACCGATGGCACCATTGAGGGCGTTAGCTGAACTCTTGGCTATGTGCGGTCGATCATTCAGTGAAGATTTCGACGAGCAATTCAGAAACACCACCTTTCTTCAGAGACTTTTCTCGTTCTAATAGGCCTATTTCTATGGTAGGTTTGATACGCTCTCTAATAGTAAGACGCCTTGGCTAAATTAAATAGATCAGTATCTGAGTGATATCACCGTAACGCCAGCTTGACCACAACACTGTTTGGTTACGGATAGTGGTTGAACAAATTCACTAACCGGACCCGTTTTCTCTTCCTGATCAAACGGAACAATCCATCCTACAGATGGTTGTCCTCCGCCCCCTCCTCCTGCTCCGGCAGCTGAAATACCACTGTACCCCGGTGCACCTCCAGTAGACCGACCATCATACCTCTTCTGGGGACTGACATCACTTCCGGAAGATAAGCCAGCAGGATATCTGCCACCCTCGAGGGCGGATAGCTGGCGAGATCTAGGGCTAGGCCGAATTGTGCCGCCATTTAGCTCACTATCAACCTTGGTATCTCCATGGGTCTCTGTGGGATGATTGGCCAACGTCGACTGGCCGACTGGTTTAGTTGAACCCGGATTGACCACTGCAGGAATGAGATTGGATGCTGATGAGTAAGGCTCGTTCACTGATGTAGGGTTCGAATTGTTGGCATGGCGAGTCGTGAAGTACTCTGAGTCTTTCGACTGTAACACCAATGGGTCTGGAAGCCTTGGAGGCAAATCTTCAGAGGTAGTTTGACTTGGCTTCGGATTGCTGGCAGAGGTCGACATGGGGCTCAACGCGGAATTTGAGACAGACACAAGAGGCTAGACGGTTTATCAATCAGAACACGAGTGCCGTTTAGAAAAGAACCATAATGATAGTACATACTCAACAGGAAGCAGAGTTGGACTAGATATGGGAAAGGAAATCGAATCTGAGGGGGTAAATGTGCGTACTTGGGCCCTAATATACGAATTAGGATCCCAACACTGCATTGAATCCTTTTGGAGACCCGACGTAACCCAAAACAAATCGGATCTTTCATATGTAAAGGTGGGAAGCACAACTTGATTCTAGCTGAGCTTGGGCGATATTGTAGACAATCAGCAGGCAGACAGTCACCGATTGCGAAAAACCGACATAGAGTGGCGCTGAGAGCTTCGTCGCAACCGATTATAGTAAGGGTATTTGATGACAATTCAGAATCTCTACAGACAGTTCCGAACACCAGTGAGAGGCGGTACTCAGTAGACCCAAAATTAGTAGGAGCAATTGAGCTCTCATATAGCCACCAGATGCATTACTGTCATGTTACAGCAGCACTTTTTATGGAGCTTACGGTAGATGATAATCGATGAAGAGAACTCTGGTATGTGGCTGTACAGGCGATGACTTCTGAACTTATCCATGAACACCATCGCTCGGTGAAATGGGTCTTGCACAATGCAGTCAATGATACACAAGGGTGGGATCACTGTTCGTGATTTTATATCAGCGCAGATTTACTATGATATCGATATCGGTATGCAGGCATCAGCAACCTTGCCGCTATAATCCTCTTCCATTGAAGCGTGCTTGGGTCTTTGTATGTGAGGCCATTGTCTGAACCAATCCATCTAGCTCGCTTTTATTTCTCTAGGGCCTATCGAGTATATAACCAAGGCTCTAGTCGCCACTATTCTATAACTCTTGTCCACGATGTATTCGTTGGAGAACCGCTCATAAGCAGATCGAAAGCTGGCATGTAGAACGATTGTTTCCTTACTCGTCCGAAACAAAAACCGAACACAGCCCTCACTTCACGCGTTCCCCCTTGTCCAAGCCTTGTTTAGCAAGCTGTTCGGCGCTGCTGTTGTGATATTCTGATTGTACCAGCAGTTTATTTAAATTGTAGCCACTTGCAATTGTCCACCCCGGGTTCGTTATCCACCTGCACTGGTCCAGCCACTAGTATAACTCGAATTCGCCGAGACTCCACTGTCAATATAGCACTTCGCCCCCGATAAACGTAGCTTCTGACTTGCGATTATGTGATACCCGTCAGAACCCTCTTGCCAGCTTTCGTCATGCACCGAAACCATTGTTCAACACCGGATTTTCACAACAACAACAACAACAACAACAACGGAAAATTCTCATGTTTGAGGTATGCTAAAGCGTTCTCTGTGCGAAATCCCCCTGACCCTGTTTCATTAGTCGGTTTATGCTCTGCAATATGTTAATAGGTAGATAGAACGTTCGATGACGAAATAAACTTACAATTGAATTTACTCAGGATCCGTGTTACACGATCCATAGGGCAAGTTCCTAGTCACTTCAGTCTCAAGCTGTCCCCCGGGAATTCTTCTAAGATATATGCCGGCAACGATCTCATGATACACAACTTTCCCTATCTTAGGATATAGATATCGACGTCTCAGCCCTCCGTCACATCCTCGACGATGGCTCGTTGACTTCAAGTATCCAGTTCATGGGGATTCAGATTGATCCAGGAAAGCTCTGGCCAGCGAGACTCCCTGCTTACAGTCAGCGCTCTGATTGTTTCTCTCATGTGTAGTTTCTTTACGAACTTCAGATTATGTTTTGCATACACAAGTTGCACCGATGATTGCTAGACAAGGTCCCTTTTATTCATACCAAACATTTACAGGGGGATTCAACAGCATTACAAGAGATAACGTAGAGAATACATCATGTTTGTACTTGTTATGAGGATGTAAGTCTGAGTTTTTGTCTCAACGGACTGGTGTT
>CEMT01385958.1:4374-14994 GCA_900068985.1 Pterula multifida
AGAGAGAGAGAGAGAGAGAGAGAGAGAGAAACTCGTGGCCACGGACTTATTGACCACTCCCAAGTGCGATGACCTTGCGTTTCCGCTCAAATCTCTGCGTCTCTCTGCGTGAGGGACGCCTGGTTCTTCTTTTCGTTGGGGGGAGCACAATCTATTTTATTATTTGAATAATTGGGTGTCGCGTGGTAATCTATTTATTCCTCTTTCAAAACCTCGTTTTACAACATATTAATACAGCATATGACTGGGAAGGTAGGTCGATAGCGGCTAGTCTGTGCTACTGATGCAGATGTCAAATCCTCAAAGTTGGATCACCGCTTCTCCACAGGCAGGTAGAATTTTTAGAGAGGTTACCTAGTAATTTCGTAAGAGACAATGATACGACAAGTAGCCTGGTTCCCCCTCCTCTGGCATCGATGACAGCACTTGTGGCATACGATAAAATGGGATTTTTGAGAACAGACTGCGCCATTGATTCTAGCCGTCGTTCTCGTGTCACAGAAACAGGAAATTTTCTTTGTATGAGCTGCGGAGGTTGGTTGATTTCAACTAGTCGATGGAGAAGTTAATATCGCATATCCTCGTCACCACATTTGAGATTTGATTGGGTTGTTGTAACTCAGAGAGAGACTTGTTTTCCTATATTACATCATGGAGGTTTTACCGTTGTGCCAAACTACATAAAAACTTCCTTCATCAGCTGACAACACTGAGTACGGCTCTCAACGCAGCAGATAGAAATATTCTACAACGTGTAAAACGTCACAGGTCCCTCGATTTGGCAACTGCCAGGTACACACAGTGGCTGGCGTTGATAATGGCCAATGGACAGAATCGAATTTCAGTCGTTTATTACGATATAAGGCCGACGTGGGAGTCCGTCCATCAATCACAGCTGCACTCTCCTTGTACAAAGGTCACGGTAAATCCTCATGAGTAGTAGAGCAAACGGTAAGATATGAAAGTCTGACTATGCTTGGGATACCGTAGCCATTCCCATGGAAAAGATTATCGGCGTGTGTCATCCATAGAATATCAGAAGTCTGGAACGTTCAGCAAACGAATGCAGCACAGGAAGAATCTAACCATGCTGAACGAACAACGCAAGGTCCGAGTTTGGGAGAACAGCAGTAGGTGCCGTTAGTCAAAGTTTATCAAACGTTGAAGTTCATGTGTTGAACAGGAGCACTGGGTCATCGAAGCTTTCTTGATGATGAGGTAAAGAGTATATAGGATTTCTGGTATTTAGTCAACTCGGAGTCGAGGCAGATTCAAGCTCAAGTTGAGGAGCGGTGATGTACTGATTCAAGTTCCCGCTGAGCCTACGATGTCGAAGCTGGGGGAAAGAGAGGAGATTGGGTGGGTGGATGTTGATCAAATATTGTTCTGTCCGCTTGATTTCAAATTTCGACGCGTGCGATCAACTGAATAATTACATAATAACCCCTTCGTTGGGCAGCACGTGGTACTGAGGCTCGTTATTCTCCCAAGTCAGTGCCTTCACCGTCATGTTGTGCTGCAACACAATTCATTGAGCCCATAGTTAATATGTGACCCATTAAGGTCACGGTAGAGAGCGAAGAAAGATGCGGAGGATAAACGCCATATCTGTCCCCATCGATTTGATTTTGATTCGGGCATCTAGTACTTCTAGCTGTACCGTCCTTTAATATAGACCACTATCTCCCATTCCTCTGTTGAGTCAAGAGAACGCAGCAACCACGTTGCATGATACATGCCTTTCAATGCCCTCCTGGCTTCTTCTCTGGCCTACAATATGATTACCTTTGCTTCCTATGAATATAATACACTCAATTAAAGCGACTTTGTCGGGATCTGAGTCATACATGAACTCCATGGTAATGGCTATTCAATCATAGACATACATCTGGGGTCCAGGGACTTAGTCAACAAGTTGCCAGAACGCCACTATTTATCTCTCATTTGAAAAGAGGTCAAGGTTATCAGATTTGTAGGTGGTAAGATGCAATACTAGTATTTGGCTGAGTGGCTTAATTTTTAGTGTAGCCGAATATTGGATAGCTGTTGATATTCTGAGTAGGCCATCTTGTAGTACAGTATACTCCATTAGTACACAGGGGACCCTGAGCATTACTACCAACACATTATTACCCCATCTGCCCATTCATTTATTGGATTAGACGCCAGAGCCTGCAAAAAAATCAAAGAAGCTGGCTGCCCTTTCTCCTATTCGTTCCAATCCCAGTGACCTTGAATCGATAAAATCATATTATATTATTAATCAGACCGGAATCAACGGCGATAGAATATATCCCCACCACTTTACCTAGTCATTCAGAATTATGGAAGGGAGAAGGAGACTTGACTTGCGATCGTGCACATGCAGCTGCGATGATTCTTGTATTTTCCGCTCAAATCTCTGCGTGTTCGAGAGCGCCTTCGTTTGATATATATATATGTTTTTATGTTTATATATTATACTTGAAATATTAATGTGGGGTAAGCCCGGAGCAACTTGTTCTGAGAGTCATGAAGTGAGAAGAAACCTCAAGAAAGGGTGGTCTGACCATCCTGTGACTGACACAGCGAGGTCTTTATACTTACCATGGGATGTTCTACTTATCTATCACTTCGTACCATCTCGAAGCTCCGAGGAGCTTCAAATATGAGAGAATCTTGTTGATTCTGATAACACGACTGGTATCCTCCGACTTGAGGGGCTTGTGGCGCAAGGGGAAATGGCAATTACAGAACGACAATATTTGCGTACGAGCTCCTCCTCATTTCACAGACAATTAATTCTTCTTGAATGACTGGGCAGGTTGGTTGAATGACTGGGCAGGTTGGTTGATATAGGGTATGGTAGATGGAGATCTATCCTCCGTGAACGCCGTCCTATTCAGTTGTAGAGCGAACAGCGGGTATTTTTCTGCAGGAGAAACGTGTACTACTACATCTCGCTGACTTTGAAATTTATTTGATCATCTAAACACGTTGTAAGTTCAGGTTTCAGGCCGTATTCTTTCCCATGGACTGACTTCCTTTAACTCGGGATAAGTGTTGTGCATCGTAGGGGCAAAGAATAACTGAGATCATAATGCCAGATAATTCCAAGTACTCTGGTGCATGGAGTCCTACCACGCCAACATAATAGATCTACCGTGAATAATCCCCATCGACGGACAACAAAATTTAGATTCATCAAGGAAGGAAACGCAGTTGTTAGTGACGGTACCAGTACGATTACCACAGGCATGATAATGTCGTGCCCTTCTGCAGATTTGAGATCTATTGAAACCAGCAGCCGCAGCCTGCTCAAACGTTCTAACTTACAATTTGAAGTAACACTAGTGGATCCATACGTAGTTGCTGACTTTATGATGGTAGCCAGAAGTGATGACAATTGCAGATTCAGCCGTTGGTTGTTTATGCATGAGCTCATATATTTCAGCGACACTGGGGCGGGTCCCCTTGTGTAAAAATATACGAATAGATGAAGATGGCATATAATCTCTAGTAAGGTCAATGGTCCAGTCCGCCTCCCAAGGCGGGCCGTGGATGCTTGACAGTAGGACGAACGTTTAGGAGTTTGTGCGCATCTATAGATAAGTGTTTCCCCATATTCCAAATTGATCGTGAGCGTGTCATCCATGGAATATCAGAATTCTGGAATGCTCAGCAGACGAATGCAGCACAGGAAGAATCTAATATCACCATGCTGAACGAACGAACGCAAGATCCGAGTTTTGGAGAACAACAGCAGCAGCAAGGTGTCGTCGGTCAAAGTTTATCAAACGTTGAACTTGTTGTGGGCTCATCGAAGCCTTTCTTAATGATGAAGTAAAGTTGGTGGTAATAAATCGGATTTGTTCAAGAAGGCCATCAAGATTCAAGCTCAAACTGGGGATTTTGGATATACCGATGACCTTGATCGTTCACGCTGAGCCTAGGACATCAAGATGGGGAAGAAAGGCAACGACGTTGAGATATTTTGCTGTTTGAGTTTTTCCAACCTCCGCTTTAATTTTGAACTCCGCCCTTCGCCAGGTATTTCAAATTTCGACTCGGTACAACCCTTCGTTGTGCACGTGGTACTGAGACTGGTTGCTTAATACTTATCTCTTTGTTGCATCGTCGTAAGAAAGAGAGGACTGGATATTTTCTCTTCTAGAAGATTCAATTCTTTGTCTCCTTTACATACTGTACGAGTACCTTCCTGTTATTGTTTTTCCCTGTACTACCATAATGCACATGCAGCCCTTTTCTATGTCCAGAGGCAAAGGACTCACTAGGACAGTGTGTCTCAAGATCTGGCTCCTCTTTGTTTTAAGGGTAGCCTGGAGAACTACACAATGATCAGGGAGTTATCAGCACGACAGAATATTGTGATGATTCGTAAGTGGCGATGTCCATGGGCGCTTAATGAGTGTTTGGGCGTTTAAGCGTTCCAACCACCCCGGCGCTAACTTTCAGGAAATATCAGAAATCCAGAATGTTCAACGTCCAACGTCCAGCAGGTAGAACTTGCATTTCACTGGAATGGCAATTGGGTCTGAGTCGCACCATGGTGGACGACCAACGAATCTCCGAGAGTTCAAATGTTCAAGAAGAGCGGTAGATATTGTCAAAGTTTATCAAACGTTGAAGCTGAAGTGCTGAAGTTTACCAGACCATCGGCTCATCGAAGCTTTCTTATTTTTCTCGGGATGAAGAGCAATATTTGGTACTTGTCGGTGTTGAGGAAGTTCGTCAAAGTTCAACGTACTGCCAGTGGCACGTTCAAAAATTCAAACTCGTATCGTGTTTTGCTGTCTCCACCAGAGCCTTAAAAGGACATGCTTCAGACCGAGATGACTGCACGATATATACTGCTTCACTTGGTCAACTTTTCACTCGCAACTTGAAGTCGCGGCACATCTCTCTCTCTCATCAGCACGGTACAATGGGCCATCGTCAACACGCTAATGGGACGAAAAACCGTATCCCCCCGAAGTCAGGGAAAGCTTCCACCGACAAAAGTGAGTGTTCGTTAATCGTCATTTTCCTGTCTTCTGAAATGTTCTTGCAGGTTATAATATCTCTGTCGACGATATGAGAAATTACAACGAATACGAATATGGAGAAGAAAGGGGCCCATACTCTCGAACATGGAAGGACTACTCGGACGAAACTTACATCTTGAATCATGGGCTGGTCCACGCACATGAATGGATGAATACTCTGAATGTTATACTCATCTCGGTACGTGTCTCCGTTTAGTTTCTCAAGCATTATAGACCATTGATATCAGTGCGACGCCTCAGGCTACATGTATATCATTCTCTGTTGTGTCCAACATGATATCTGCCATGATCGCGGAACGCGCAGTCATCGCTCTCTTTTCAGCTTCAGGAGCACTGTGGCTCGCCAGCCTCGTATTCTCCCTCTGGACAACTTTCGTCGCTTTTTATCACATGGAACAGATCAGATCACTTCTTAACACGCCAGCGGGAGTCAGGCTCCAGCAGCACAGGCTCATGCTACTCAAGGAATTATGGGGTCTCCCAGTGACCGTTGATATTGTCCTTCGACTTTTCCACACATCGGTATTTTGGTATATTGCTGGTTGGGCGGTGCTGCTTTTCCCTCCGAAGTGGACGTTTGGGGCGGTTATTGGTTGGATTATAGGTGTGATATGGGTGCAGAACATCGTCTCGCGCATCTCTTTGAGTGTTGTCCGTCCTATAAGCGTTCTATCTCCTCTGTCCTGGTACTGAAGAACGTGACGCTGGTTCACTACGAACGATCCAATTCACTAGCAGTCTCGTCACATCCCAAACACCAAAAAAACAGGGCGGAGCCATTCTGATAAGCAGACAATCTACAAAGTTGCTTTACTTATAGATACACTCGATGTCGATTGTGGCTCCTAATCACCTGTACAATATATCTTGAACTATATTTTCTTGGAACGAATCTTTGTCGATGTAGTGCATCTAGTTTCCACGAGTCTTTTCCCATCAGCTTGACCCATCATACTGAATGACAAACGAAGGTCCGAGTTTGGGGAGATAAGGCGTCGTGGAAGTTTATAGGACATTGAACTGGAGTGTTGGGTCATCGAAGACTGTTTTAATGAATGATGAGGTAAAGAACAAGACTAAGTAGTACTAATACTCGGAGCTAAAGAAAGTCATCAAATTCAGTTGAGTTAGAGGATTTGCGATGTCTCATTGTTTCGCTGAGGCTAGGACGTCAGTGTCAGGGAAAAAGCGGGCGAAATATTATTGGGCCAACTTTTCATCTCCGCTCCAAACTCCGCCTGTCGCCATAGTGTGGAGGTCGAGATTTCGAGGTTACGGAGCACGTGGTACCCCACCCCTTGCTCACCTCCTGATTTCACCTTTACCATAGCTGGTGCATTCAAATAAAATACGCTTCGAGGTCGCGGAAGAGGGCCAAAAAGTACGAGGAGGCCACGCTACGGCTCTATCATCAACTGAACCACCTAGTTGCGTCCTACCGCCTGTTCAGACGCCCAAACTCACCATGGACCCTCCTCAACCTGATCCCCCAGTCTCTGATGAGGCAAGAAAACGTTTAAATAAGTACAGAAAGGCTTCAAGCGGGAAAAGTGAGTAATTCATCCTTTTGATCTGCATCCCATGTGTCGAAACTCTATCTATATCTAGATAACATATCAGTTGATTACGAGAGAAAGTACGAGGCAGACGCATATGGAAAGGAATGGAATTCAAGCGCTCGAGTATGGAGGGTCTACTTTGACGAAGCTCACCTCCTTGATCAAGAGATGGCCGCAGGATGGATGAATACTATGGATATTTCACTCATCTTTGTGCGTATCCACTTCTTCTTTTCTCATAACAGATCTTTGTTCAATGTCAATGATACTCTGCAGGCAGGTCTGTTCTCCACGATGGAAGCGACATTCATAGCAATATCTGCCAAGTCCCTGCAACGACGCAGCTACACTCAGATCACTGTCTCCCTCTTGATGGAGTACATCGCTGTTCAAAGGGCGATTACAGACCGCACTTCCCTCGATCACATCCCAGCCTCTTCATGTGACATTACAAATCCTCCTTTGCCTTCATCTGATGTTAGATGGGTGAACGGACTGTGGTTCTCCAGCCTTACATGTTCGCTCTGTACTGCTCTCGTCTCTTTCTTGATCAAGCAATGGATCCATCAATATATGAAATTCGTTTCTGGCACGCCAATACAGCAGGTCCGCGTTCGACAATTCAGGTACATGGGGCTCGAGCAGTGGAGTGTCCCAAAGATTATGGGATTTGTTCCTGTTCTTCTCCACCTATCTGTATTCTTGTATCTTGCTGGTCTGGCTGTGTTCCTCTTCCCTTTCAACCGGACTATAGGCCTGGTTGTCACCGCGACCGCAGGTGTTGCGTTGATGACATATGTTGTCTCCAACGCTCTTTTTCTGATCGCCCATTTTCTGGTACCTGCACCTCGGCCTCCGTCTGGAATTTCCTCCTTACGTTGAATTCATTCTCCCCCGAATACCTGCGCTCATCCATCATCCACCCATCCGCTTACGAACACCAAACGAGATGCAGTTTACTGTAATCACCAAATAATGCAACACCTATATTGCATTCTATCATACAAATTTTCGCGTCTGATTTCGCCTTATGGAGTCAGCGACCTGGATGCATTCAATTTCGATTTCTGTTGGGCCACTTAACACACTGAGTAATGCATCTTGATGACTCGGGGCGCCTTATTGGACATATTTTAACCTATACTTATGTCAATGTTAAACTATATACACTGTCGAGTAAATAAATTATTTCTATCCTTTTATATTTTTCAGATAAAATTATTTGTATCTACACCGTCACATCTGCAGTGCTCTCCGTCGAGAGCCCTTGTATCTTACTCTTCATTCTATGGCCCCTGGTTTTCTTTTGCGATGACTAAGGGAAATATATCACTCAGACTCCTTCTCTGTGAGTTTGCTTGTTCATTGTCGTGCCTCAGTAAACTTACAGTCACAAAATATGGTCACCGGCTATACCGGTCCGTCTCTCCTGCCTTAATAACCTTTAGCTTCCATGTCATCATCGGATCCTGCGACTCCTCCTTCGGCTCCTCCAGAGCTGGTAGACGACAGATATGTCGTATGGTTTGACATTGATAACACACTATACTCCGCAAGCACAAAGATAGCCCAGGAAATGGGTCAGCGTATCCATCGTACGCCCTGTTACTCTTCGGGAGATGATCAGATCATGATCATGCTAAGGTATTCAAGAATATTTCCTTGATATGGGTCTAGAGGAGGAAGAAGCTGAAAGACTACATTTAAAATACTATGCTACCTATGGTCTTGCAGTTCGTGGATTGACTAGGCATCATAACATAGGTAATCCCTACTTTTCTTGCAAACTACGGCAGTACACCGATCTAACGCTTTTCATCACCAGATCCCATAGACTTTGATCGCAAATGCGATGGAACATTGCCTCTGGAGGAGATGATATTTCCCAATGAGAGACTAATACGGCTATTCCGGGATATCGACAGAACGAAAGGTACGAGGAGTACCAGTCAGGTTTTACGTCACTTTATTGACCAGCCTTTTAATGGGCCCATCAGCTCGGGTGTGGGCACTAACCAATGCATACTTTCCTGTCAATTATCTTCCTTGCATCTGAAATATCACACTGCTGATTCAAGTGCAGCACGCACGCCATGTTCTCCGCATTCTCAAGCTCGAAGATCAGATTGAAGATATTGTCTTTTGCGACTACGCTAGACGTGATTTTCCATGCAAACCTGAGCCAGAGTTCTACTACGAGGCAAGATTATCTTCTCGATTCCACTGCAATCATCTCAACGTTATGCAGGCCTTACAGAAAGCGGGGATCAATGATCCATCTAAATGTTATTTTGTTGATGATAACCGGGGAAACGTCGATGCAGCTCAGAAATTAGGTTGGAATTGTCTGCATTTCTGCGAGGTTGGCTTGGAGACTGTTGAGGGTGGCAAGGTGAGATCACGAACTGCAACTTAAGCTTCGATAGCTCACAAATGGTGATAGCTCAAGTCTATCGGGATGGAGAGGGGCACTAGCACCCCGAATAATGGTGTTCGTGTTGTTCGAGAACTGGAGGAGCTCAGAGCAGTGTGGCCCCATATCTTCAAGCATTAGTGTGTTTGTTACAGAGTATGAGTATGACAATAATAGACTACAGGAAATAACAAGTAGGTGTCGCCATTGGGGGTCATTATTGTAACTTCAATGTTTGATGTTTTAGACTGTCGGTGTAGTTACTGCAATGCAGCATAATGTTCTCCTAAGCAACGCGTGGTCACCTTCAAAATTTGGAAGCGTTGCGTTACAGTTGCTACCTCGTGTCAAGTATGATTGCCAAAATTAAATCCGCTTTCGTCAGGAGATAATTATATACACAAAACTGCGACAAAAACGCTGGTTCAAGTTGACCTAAGCTGAATTCCCTAGCTACTAGCGATCACGGCCCAATAGGACCCTTCGAGCGAGGACTCGCGCCTTCTCAGGACAATCTGTACGTTTGACATGAGTACCTATACTCCACCTTCGCTGATCGTGTTGAAAGAGCTTACGGTGTTCCCTTCTGCAGACTGGTACCAGTAGAGGTCACTGAACGAGAAGCTGAAAGGAGCCGACCGAAGGTCAGTCAACTTTGGGTCATGGGTGGCATCACTCACCCCCAAAAATTATTTCCAGCACCCAGAGTGGCGTCCCACACTATCCGGTGCTCTGACCAAATAGCACAAGCGTTGCCATCCTGATCATTCTACGCGTTCAAGGGCAAATTTCAGATGTATAGGCTTTTCATTAAGATTTCCGAGATGCTTACACCAACAGCAATAAACAGTGAGGTGGTAGGGTCTAGGAAAGTAATTTTACCGTTGGAGGTGCTTTCAACGACCAATTTCTGGAGATAACATAGTTTGGTGGTATGATAGGAAGACATATCAGAGTAGGAGTGCTCACAACAGCGTCGCCGAGTTCGACGAGTTTGCCAGGCTGTGCGTGCTCAGTGCTGACGTATGGTCCAGGAGAGACAGTGGATTTGATCAAGTAAGTTCCTGAGGTAATAGACTCCATGAGTGAGTAATTGGTGAGAGCTGTTAAGGTTGCTGGAGGATGTGGTAAGGAGAGGCAGAGTACTTATACGTTTTGGACACACTGTTCCTGTACTCGATTGTTTTGCCTGGACCTGATACAATAACGTTCCATGAAATTATTACAAGGCCTGGATTTCTTGGATATTGGCAGGTGGATGTCCCATAACAAATCGCATCTATCGTATGAACTGGGATTCCGGTCTATGTATCGAGACTGTGAACCTGGCGCGCGATGATGTAGTAACTGACGGATCAAGTTGGTTTTGAGAATGTACTTACGACACAGCCACGTCGAGACACCTCTTTCGTTCCACACACTAGTCCCGTCTCATTTCCACCATCCGACACCTCCCGTCTCATTTCCACTATCCGACACCATTGGACGTCTCCTGAACCACTCAATATCACTATAAGGAGGCAATTAAGCGGTTCCAAAGACGAGAAACGCGACAACAGAAGGGAAATATCGCGTTAGACGAATAACAGCCAGGATCGATTAT
>CEMT01385969.1:0-15081 GCA_900068985.1 Pterula multifida
TCTGTCGTGCTCGTGAGTAAGTATACCACGCTTACACTAAGTTAATGATAAGTGATTGTTGTTGTAAGAGACAAAGTACAAAACACATACCTCAATGTCTGCAGTGATCAAAATCCACTGTTTCATGACCTCTGAGACTGGATCGCTGGCATTGTCTGACCACCCATCACATAGTATCACTGCATGTTCAGCATCAATTGCACAGAAAGTATCAGGCTGATGAATAATATTAGCACCATCCAGAATGACAGTGATAATACCAGGAGCAATGATCGGATGAAGGTATTTGAGGGAAACTAAGGAAAGGGCAATCATAAATCTGTCAACCTTTGACCTTATGCTGCGCTCTGAGGTCTGGGATTGCTCCAAATCCAGACTATATTTGTCAGGTGATGTCTGAATCCTTTTCCACACTGAATCCTGGTGTGTAACCATGTACATGATTAGTGTGTAGAAAGTCAATAAAGACCCCAGATCCAAACCCAGGTCCGCTGATGCCAAAAACAATGAAGTTAGTTATCAATATTCCAGAAAGATGAGGAAAGTACATACACAGAGATAAATGCATCAGCAACCTGTAGAAGTACTCGAGGATGCTCAAAAGAATGTATCGTCACACCAGGTATGGCAAGGTGAGGAATGGTGAATCCACTGTAATAGGAAACCAAGTAGCTGTAAAATGCTGTGGCAATTCGTTCGATTGAAGGCCGATGTCCAAACTTAGTTGTGATTTTGAGTGCAGTAGATGGGCCATCAAGTTCAAGTAGTGCGGCAGTGACAAAGGATGAAACATCCGCAACAGTAGGGATTTCCTCTGTGAGATCCAGCACAGTTGGTACTGGAGATGGAGGTTGGGGCGTTGGCTCAGGACTTCCTGCGCTGATGTGACATCAGTTTGCAACATGAGTGCTGAGTGTATTGAGTAGAGCCTATAAATGCAAATGAGATTATTAGCTGAGCTGATTCTGGTGTGCCATGAAAGAATACCTCAGAGGAATCAGAGCGTTGTCATTGTTCTGGTTGAGTCTGTCCTGACCCTGGTTGCAAACTTTGCTCATAAGATGACCATGTTACAGATGGATCATCAATGTCACCAAGGTCATTTTCCTGGAGGGCTCCTGGACATGACAGGAGATGTTCCATTTCATTGTTATCATCATAGAAATCTTCCACACCCAAAAGGATTCGCATCAGAACACAGGGATGCCCAGATACAGTGGCAGGGCCATATCAACCACCTGCAATAAATCAGGCAAAAGCACAGGTGGCAGAATAATTATCAGCGTACCAATAAATAAGACTGGGCCTCTAGTTGAGATGGCACTTGGATTGCCCTTCATTCCATGTGCTCGCAAAGCTCCAAAGGTCCAGTTCTGAGCCATGTCAAGCACAACAAGGTGGCTATAGATACAACCACCATGTTCATCACTGTCACGAGGAGTCTGTCCAGGAACCAAAACACACCATCTTTCTCTAGTGTCATCCTGGTCCATCGAGGCTGGAAATGCAGTGTTTGATTCAGCAAGAGCAGAGTTTATGGCTCCTCAAAGAAAGTCGTAGATCTGTTGTGGAGAAGATAGCTCTGAACGAACCAAAGTGATGTCAAGAGCAAGCCCATAGTCTCGGCAGTGATCACGGACTGTGCGAAGCTTATTGTCCTGGATTCGCAGGGGGAAGTGCATATCTACATCAATGAAGCATTCATGATAATTTGGAGGGTGATGCTGTCCGGTGAAGTAAGTTTCAGTGAGCGTTATAAAGAGTAATATTCAGGTTACATATGTACTGCAGGAACTGGCAATATAACAATTGTGAGCCTGTCAATATTTGGATTCTCTGTGACCCACCAGGCACCTCTCCCACCCCCACCATTTCCTCCTGGGGTAGCAGGAAATAAATGACGAGGCTGAGTTTGAGGCTGCCGACCTACTGTGACTGGCTGAACTGAAGATTGTGAACCTGCAGTGTGAACAAAGAGTGAGGTTGTTGATAATGATTGATTTGATCGATCTGCAGAACGGACATGGCGGGAGTTTGTTGATCCCACTGATTCATCTGTTGCAGTCCATGGTGTATACCCAGAAGCAGCTGGGATTTGTCTGAACAACAGAAGAAATTAAGCATCAGTTCATTAACAATCATCCTGGTATCAGAAAGAATCCTTGCCTGGTAACAGTATATGGACTTGGGGCTGTTTCAATATTCAAATGATTGAAATAGGGCCTGCCACATATACTTCAGGCACATAGAGCTCATGAATCATGATAAGGATTAGGCTGTAGCCATCAATACATTAATACTGCAGCCTGTCATAGTGTGTGCACATAATTGTGATATACATACTCGGTCATACTCTGGACACCCAGTGGCAGGGCAACCTCCTTTTGATGGTAAAATTGACTGCTGTTGATGCACAGCCAATGTTCCATGGACAGTCCAATGATGAGAGCAAACACATGTGCCAGCCTAGAACAATGTAGGGGAAGATAATACATCATTATCACAACGCTGAAGCATCAATACAATAAGGTATACCTCAGTTGAACCTGGGTCAAGTGTGAAGCCTCCACAGGGGTAGTCAACACAGAGTGAGCATGTTGTGAGCACACCTAGAGAGCTAGGCATAGTTGTTGTGAGGCAAAGAAAGGGAAGAGAATGGGGATACACAAAAAATCACTCCCTTTTTATAGTCTTTGGAGGCATGGGTGGCATGTTTGGTTTAGCATCAATCTAGCAATATTTCCAGTCAGTGTTTTGTATCAAATGTGTATATCTTATGTGGATGTAGGATAGGGATACTACGCATACACTGGTGTTTTAGCTAGTGTGTAATTATTATTATAACAATCAAGGGCTAAATACAGATAAGTAATTGATTAGAATTTAGAAATATTAGGCTTTTGTGGGCATCTGAAATTCAAGCAATGATGAACTGAATTAAGGGCAAACAACACTACTCGGATGAGGGCCTGAGTACCCACTTTTGGTCCATCGGCAATAAATGGTATGTCACCGAGAACTGGCATGGTTCAATGATCACTAATTGTCAGCCGAAATTGTGCTTAGCTGAATTATCCCGATTCATGTGGTTATTGATGGCTTGCATGTGTTTGACAATGATTGGCTCTGAATTCTCAGAGGTGATATGAAATCCTCAATTGAAATTCTTGGACCCTAGAAATGATATGAAATCCTCAAATGGGCCTTGAAATCAAACAAATTCACAAATACACGCACACTTTAGATTCACAGTTTCGTCCTGCTATCTGAGCTTTCACACTCTGCTAATGGGCATTTCGAGTGTTGAATGAAATTGAAAATCCTTGATGTTAAGGGCCAAAAATGAGTTCTGAAATCGAAAGTCACAAATGAGTTATCTTGAAATTCCGAAATCAAAATTTTGAAAATGTGCTCTGACTGATAAGATCAATGAAATATCAATCCCGAAACAATGAAAACATGTTTTTTTTTTGGCTGGCATACTCCCCCATAGATTTGCAATCCGTCAGGAGAATAGCAGGCTGAGGTGATTTGCATGGTATGACCTCTCAATGGGCCAGTGATGTAAGAACCTGTCTCTGAGTCCCATATTCGAATTGTAGAATCTTGAGATGCTGAAAGAATACATCGACCGCCTGGAGAGCAACAGACTGAAGAGACTCCCGCGGAGTGACCATACAGTGGACCAGCAATGTTGGCACCTGTCTGTGCGTCCCAAATTCGAACGGTGTAATCCCGAGAGCCTGACACGATTCGCCGCCCATCTGGGGAGAAACAAACTGAGATGATAAAATCGGTGTGACAGTTGAATGGGGCGGCGGTGGCTGCAACATTTACATCCCAAATTCGAATAGTACCGTTGCGAGCACCTGAAATAACCTGCAGTCCATCGGGAGAGCAGCAAACAGAAAATATTTCTGCATTGTGGCCCTCCAGTGGGCTACCAATGCTGGCACCTGTTTCCCTGTCCCAAATTCGAATAGTATGGTCGGAAGAGCCGGAGATGACTCGTTGTCCATCTGGAGAGAAACAGACCGACATGACTCCGCTGGTGTGACCTTTCATCGGACCAACAGTGAGGGCTCCTGTCTCTGCATACCAGATACTTATAATGCCCTCCTCGCCGCCTGATACAATCCACTGTCCATCTAGCGAGTAGCAAACTGAGTGGATTTGACTGGTCGAAGTGGAGCAAGAAGAAACGAGGTCGTCAGTCTCAGCATTCCATATTTGGATGTAGCTCATGGAGGCTGAAACAGTTTGTTGTCCATCCGGCGAGTAACGAGCTGAGGTGAGATAGTCGGTGTGACGTATCCTTGAACTCGCGATAATGGCACATGTCGTCGCATCCCAGATTCGAATGCTGCAATCACCTGAAGCCGAGACAATTCGTTGGCTATCGGGAGAGTATTGAACTGATGTGATATAATTGCTGTGACCGGTCAAAGGACCAGCAAGACTCTCATATGTTTCCGCGTTCCAAATCCAAATGGTCCAGTCAGTTGAGCCAGAAACAAATCTCTGTCCGTCCGGAGAGTAGCAGACTGACGTAACTTGTCCGGTATGACCATCACGTATTCTAGCGAGTGTGGCACCTGTCCCCGAATCCCAGACTCGGATCTTTGGGTATTCTGAGCCAGCTACTATTCGTCGTCCATCTGGAGAGATATCAACTGACAGAGTGTTCCCACCAGACGGTAGTTCATCCACGCAGCCGTCCCATACTGCTCACCGACCAGATACTGACAGAAGCACAGTATCTGATAGCTTGTCTAAGTAATGACGAATCACGCGAGATTGTGTTGGGGCAAAGGCAAGCACAGTTACACATATATGGGGGGTGCTGTCCTCGATACATCTGCTGAACCTCGAAATCAACTGGATGGCATCGTTTGCAAAGGAGCCTAGAAAATCGTTCGCATCACCTTGCTATACGACTCCGACTCAGAACGGTATTCATATAGTTGGTTTGAATGAACTCACGGGAAGTCGCTGAGCCAACCAGAACATCGAGGTATTTGCTGCCCTCATAGTTCTTGTTAACCTCATAACCTCAAGCCAAAAAAGAAACAGGTTTCCCAAGAAATTGCTAATTAAGTCCTGAGGAATGACGAAACCCGAGCTGCTATGCCGTAGATGATAACCCCAGAATAGACATGAATAGACGAGCTCCAAGGGTAGCTTGGTCATTCGCTCTTCAATAGGTGGATTTTCAACCCGATTGTTTCTTAATAACGATGATTCTAGGCCAACGATATTGAAGCGGAGTCCTGCGATCATCGTTCGCAAGCCGTGGGTCACAGCGTAACCGTGATGCTCTTCTGTGTCAACCTGAAAGTTCCCGGCTTCGTTGCTAGTAACAAAGTCAATGAAGGATTTGTGCATTCGGGGTATAGTAGAGTTATCAATGACTCCCATGCCTGGAATCACTAGGCTGCGAATGAGCTGGATGAAGCGGTGCATGTCAAAGTCATCAGGGCAAAATTCGAGGAATGATTCAATGGCTCCAAGGGGTAATGGTCGTCCGGCAACAACAATAAATCCAAGGACATCCTTGACTTTCTCCAATCGCTCGGGATGCACTGCCTTATCGCCTAGAGCTTTGTCCAAGATGAAGGTATAAAGTGTATAAAGATCGTTCATTCCCTCCTTATTGACGTTCGTGAGTATATCATCTCGCTTCCTTCTCCCGTGAATCTGGATAATGGATAGGATGAAATTGATCGCAGTGGCAGCCCATATGAAAAGCCCAGATGCATGAGTAGATAGTGAATCGAGTTGAGTGTTGCTAGGCCAGGACGTCCATTGATCATTGTCTCCGAACATTCCAATCAGCTCTTCCCTCATTCTATGCTCAAGGTAATACCGCACCATAGCAATAGAGTCATCAGTGCGAATCTCAAGAGCAATCTCTGCTATCATTTCATGACCAAGATTGGACAGTATGTTGTTCTCGTTGCGAGTAGTGAGAACAACGAGAACATTGGGAGGTAGACGTCGAATGACGTGGGACAGGTCACGAGCGAATCTATCTGGTCTGGAGATCTCGTCAGCAGCATCAATGACGATGAGAACACACACCTCCAGAGTGCAGATCGGCTCAAGGAGTAACTTCTCCGCCTGCTCTCGGGTTGAGAGGCTGGCTACAGGTGATTGAGATATAGTCGCATAAATCGATTCTGCCGTGGTTTTTGACAACATGGATAAGTGATAAGCAATAGTGGGGAAGACATTGGCTGGATTGGTAGTCGAGTCAACATCCCGATGAATAAAATAATGAGCAGTGATGATTTGAGGAGGGCAATGTGGAAACTTTCTGGTTGCTACAGAGGTGGCGATAGTTGACTTTCCACTGCCTGGAACTCCAACAATGCAAAGGCACTGGCGAGATACAGAAAGTTGAGATTGTAGTGAACCACTCTGTCCTGAAACCCATAATCCGATTTGCTCGAGTCTCTTGACGCGTGCCAGGATAGCAAGGCTCCTTCTGAAGTTTGCCTAACTGAGAATCCAAGGCAATCTAGGAACCTAAAATGTCTCTCTGTGCAATACCCATGAGGTCGATCTTGCGCACGATCAAAGAGCAAGCTCATACAATCTTACGACAGATATCCACATCCTGGTAAACCGGCGCTGAGAACATCGCATTCTTGTCAATCAATACACGGCAGTGGCAATCCATAGTTCTATACAATACGTACCATTGAAGTTGGTAATGGTATTCCCACATCCCACATCGCGTCCTGCGCCTAGTCACATATCCCAATGAGCAATAACACACTGTTATTCCGTACTGAACTCAACTAATGTGGGCATTGCGGAACTGTATATCTTGTGTGATGGCATTGCTGAGACCTTGAAGGTTCGAAGGGCTGCTTTGAAAGTGTTTCTTGAGGTTCTCCTTGAATTTCGCGAATATCATGGCCGTGTGAAACGGGCAAGTCAACAACCACGCCGTTGTCTGGAAAAATCTCACGATGGTGGGGTACGCAGATGTCAGAAACAGGCGCTCATGTAAGCAGCAGCGCGACCCGCTCTACTACCGCTATACCAAAAGGGACATGACTGTTAAGCTTGGCTTAACAGCCAGCCAGTGCTATATATGTACATACGATGGCATGTAGTAAGCCCACGCTTACAGTTCAAAGGCCTCGCTGCTCGATATTCGGAATATTCAACGTTTAACACTAGAAATCTTCAATTACGAGATGACTCGATATTTATCATCTAGCGGATCAGCAATGTTGGCACTTGTCTGTGCGCCCCAAATTCTAACAGTGCAATCCCAGGAGCTTGACACTATTCGCCGCCTATCTGGGGAAAACTTGCAAACTGACACGATCGGGGTGACAGTTGGATGGTGTAGCAATGCTTGCAATATTACGTCCAAAATTCGCATAGTGCCATTTTCAGCACCTGAGATAACTTGCAGTCCATCAGAAGAGCAGCAAACGGAAGATATCTCTGCAGTGTCACCCTTCAATGCCTCAAGCTTCAGCGGGCGACCAATGCTGGCACCTGTTTCCGCGTTCCGAATATGGATGGTAAGTATGGTCGGAGGTCCTCCGAAAGTAAGGGGCATACATCAGGAAATCAGAGAATTCCTTGGGATCACTTGTAATCRGGTCCAATCAGCCACAAGGAATTCTCTGAACTCCTGATGTAACATACCTCTGAATAATCAACATCGATGCCGTCAAGATCGTCGCTCTTCGCACAGTCAACCATCTTTTTAGCGATCTGGATTGGTCCCACCCCCAAGTAGTGGGCTTCTCGCACCCTACGAATGTGAACATCCGAGATGGTTTGATTCCAGTGTCCTTGTATTGTCGCTTGAGTTCAGCATGAGCTGAAGCACTCATAGAGGCCCATTGTTGAACCATGTCAGCGACCCATCGACCAGATAGAAATAGAAGTAGCTGGGTTCGGGTGCATGAGCTCTACCCTCGACCCTATATGGAGAATGTTACCTTACTATATGTTGAATCCCGAGACCAACACAAACAATATGAGTATCTGAGACACAATTTTTGCTCATTTAATAGTCACACCAACTGCAATATCCTGGGGAGGTTGTACGGAGGTCGACGATTCGTGGTAGACAGTGAAATGACTCGGAGGAGCAGTCGGAGCCTGAAGTGCATTGGTAGTGCGAAGAACTATCTGTGCGTGATGTCCAAGTCCGTTGTAGCTGAGGGACACACATGAAATTCCTCGTATGATGCATTGAAGCTAAGACTCCAACATTGAGCAAAGTGGTTGACAAGGTGGCGAGAAAGGTTTGTTGGAGAAGTTCAGTCTGAAAGCCTGAAGTGGCAGTGAATTTCCTCCGCACCGCAAGGAGGGAATCCTTTCTTTGAAGTGTTCTCATTCTCTTGCCCATCTTGATCCCAGTACGTGTCTCTCTAGTAGTAAGGGTACCACACGGTATGGGTGATAAAGTCGACTTGAATACAGCTAGCAGTGCTACACGAGCTACATCCGAAGTGACTGATAGGCAGGGCTTGTACAATCATGGCATGCTACACCAGTGATCATCGATCATCGATCAGGCAGTGCCCCTGGTTCGAACGTCACCGAAGAGGTGGATGACTATGTGATTCAATGACCTTCAAAGTGTGTAAATTTTACATAGCAAGGACGACCTTCGATCTACCTATAAAATCTTGAGATCAGGATCGTGGAATCGTGGAATTATCGTCAGAATGGAAGGAGTATACACCTATGTCTGTGTAAGCTATCAGGTAGCCAACATTCTGAGTCTGAGCTGTGCACGTCCGACCAGCATCCTATGAGAACCAGGTTATCCTCGAAGGGGAAATCAAGTTGAGTAACGAACTATGGAGCCATGAGTTCATCAATACGTAGCCAGTATTTTTTGCAAGACCAGCAGATCCAGCGCTGGATGTGGCGTATTAGGACACTGTGACAGTTCAGATTCTCTGGTTCATCCTTCAGCCTCAACGCTCGGCTGAGTCTCCGAAATTCGGTCCATGGAGAAGTTAGGAGTAACAGTGATAAATGTAGATCGTTCAAACCTGGGAAAAGCATTAGGCCAACCCGCTGTTTTGACATTAGAGTAAGTGGTCTCGTCCTTGATTTCCTTGTTCGACCTCCGAAGGGCGAATTGATTCAATAGATTGGGTTTGGAGATGGAACTAAGACTTGGAGGACGATTCGAGTCAAGAACGTTGAGATGGTAAGTGCTTTTCTACTCCCGAGAACCCATGGTCCCTGCGGTGCGACCAAAGGCCAATCAGAAGTGAGGATTGCATCACCAGATCCTCAGAAACAGCAAAAACAAAAAAAGGTACGTAACTTCATTCTTTCTCATGGTTGGATCAAGTTCTAATGGGGTTTTCCCGCATTTCTGAAGAGGTGACCACATGAAAGAGTTGTGGACAAGCAACAGTGACGAGTATAGATGAGCACACCAGAGTATTTTATGACCTTGCCCTGCAACTTTAGCCAAGGCATGAACTCATTGCTTGTAAAGTTAAAGCGAATCTTGGGTATGTGCCACTCATTGTTACGAGCGGAATTGAAACAAGACAATTTCAGGTGAGGGCAGAACGTATATGGAAAGCAAGAGCACGAAGGTGAAGTCTCAAGAGTGACCTACCAATGTAAGGTCCAAGGCATCGTTTGGCGGTGTTAAAGTTGAGGTGGGGCCAAAGCAGTCTGCATCAGAGTTCTAATGTAGTGCGGGACAAATCTCAAACAATAATCATACCTTGTGATGCTTTGGCAGCGCAAACCCGGCCCTTGCTGTGTGTTTTTAATGCACTTTCAGTGGTGTTGTGGCTTGCCTAATAAAAGGGATAGAAGCAACTTCAAAGCGCTAGCACGATGGAACCATACTCAGGTTGAGTTACATCGATGCCTAATGGTTACAGATGTAGCACTGATACTCTACTCCGCGGTTCTGCAGCCAGTGTCAGCGTCCAATATCACTCACATCACACACTACAGACTTAGAATGACATTGCAGGCAGGCAGTCCAACAAGTAAAATAGATTGGATTGGGTTGAATTTAGAATAAATAGAATAAATTTGACCCAGCGTCCATGTGGATGCAGGATTGCTAACTATAGAGGAATCACGTAATTCGATAAAGCCTGTCCCATTGAGGATATGGCTCGGGCGGAAGAAAGGGTGGTAGGAATAAGGACTTTCATCCCTACACACATGAAGCTTGACCGAATACTACAAGATGTAACTCCTTATGTAAAGTCCTTGCTTTTCAAGACCTTTGTCGATCTGACAGCTGTTCCAAGTACAAACATCAGTCATCACAGAAAACTAACACAACTACTTCTGGTAGAAAATAATATGAGCGCCTGGTCTACAATATTTATATATCTATCATTCATCGGGCTTAACCGCTGATCCATTGGACTTCAGAATTTGAGGGAAACTAACTTATTCCACGGTAGCATCAATACGATCATTGCATGAGCAGAATGACCTAAGGTCATTGACAGAATTTGCAAGTATTCGCCATTACTGGGCAGTGCATGTCCTCCCAAAGGAATTGCCAGAAACTATGCATATAGAATGCTAATTCAGCACTCAAATGACTATATACTTTCTGCTGTTAGCACTAGAGAAGTTGGAACTAGTAGAGAGTGTGTGGTATTGCGTGATGTGCAGCGTGGCCAGGCAAGGCACGTAGTCTCAAAGGACATGACAGCTAGCTTGATTATGAGATAGATATCACCACTTTGTGCTTTCCGGAGTAGGCACTGGAGTAGTATTAGAGAGTACGCCATATCGAGCGATGTCCGGCATATCACCGTGGCAGATCGATCCTTCTGAAGCCCCATCTGGACCTTATCCGCGGGAGGAGCAGGAGGAGCCGAGTTATGCTATATGATGCGGAGAATAGGGCTAAATCAGAAATCAATAACTGAGACACTGTGATTACTGCTGGCTCTAAGCATTTGCAAAGGACAATGCAAGTTACAAGAGCCGCGGGTATGCTGTCAATGTGTCCTTACAGTCAAAAGTTTTCCCCGTACTGCATCAGTTGTTGAACTGCTTTGGACCCACATCAACTATAACACCGCCAAAGGATGGGTTGACCTTGCATTGATAGGTCACTTCACTCTTCAACTTCGTGCTCTTGCTTTCGATACACCTTCTGGTGTCTCCTGAGTTCGTCTCTCTTCAATCCTGTTAGTAGCAATATTTTGATGGGTTACGGAGTACATCATGGACATGAAATAGCTGCACAAGTACTCTACGAGCACTATCCAGTTTCTCTCATTCGATGGGTGTGGCACACTCAAAGCTTGCTTTGATTATACATCTAGTTATTTCATGCCTTCACCAGAACTGTTGCAGAGCAAGCCACTGGTTGGAAAGTCTTGGAGTTTCCACCTCTTTCTAACTGTCACTGGTCCATGACAGTCTAACTGTGATCACCACTTCAGAAAATTCAGCAGTACTGGGAGATATTATTGACAATTCCAGTCAGCCCAAAGGGTGAAGATATGTACTTCGTTACCGTTATCTGGGTTTGGGCAGATTTTGGGCAGATTTTAGTCACACAGCGACACTGCACAGGCCTTGCACCTCGGAAATAGACAAGCGCTCACCATTTGAACATCCTTAGCTCGGATAGTGGAATGAGTCCAGCCTCATGCCCAGCTACATTTATTTCGCAATTTCGGAGGCGGAACAAGGACGAGACACCTTATTCGTCAAAACAGCAGGTTAGCCCAGAGATTGTCATACGCTTGAACGATCTGCATCTATCTCTGTTGCTCCGAACTACTCCACGAACCGAATTTCAGAGACGACCTGAGCGTTGAAGCACAGTGAAATCGATTTGCATAGAAATCTGTGGATTGATTGTTCACAGGGGTTGCAGGAAGAACCAGGGATTCTGAACTGTCAATTCAATCGAGACCTCCATAATCCATATCTTAGCAAGTTATCTGTAGATCCTCTAGAAAGACTGGCAGTATATTGACGAGCTCGCAGTGGTTCCATTGTAAGTTGCTCAGTGACTTGATTCGAACCACCCATCCAAAAATAGAACTGGTTCAGATCTAGCATGTTGTTCAGACGTGTACTCAGTACACCTCAAGATTTGAATCTTAGCTATTATCTGATAGATGTATACTTTATCCTGCTAACGTTTCGCTTCAATTATGCTCCAGAACCAGTTACGTTACAATTCGAATCAGTGCAAGTGGGGATGCGGGTTTCCGAGCCCTGTCTCAGTTTCTTTTAGGTGAATATCAACAGCTGTCATTATGTAAACTGTCCAAACTTCAAACTAGGAAGATCATTGGACCATATAATAATCGATCTCTTCGGCGACTGTTCGAAGAAAAGAGATTGTTTGATCCACGATCATCGATCGTGACGAATCGTGACGAATGTGGCGTGATTGTGCACCGCAGTTAGTTCGCATGCAGCTTGATCAGGTGTGCCCACACCATGAGTGCCAAAGTCGAGATGGACACAATAAACATTGTAATTTAGAGAAATAATCCCCTCCTTGTGGGACTATAAAAGGGTAGAGAAAACTCACTTGCTCTTCAGGTTTTCCAGTACCTGCAGAACTTCTTACAGAATGCTCTTCTCCAAACCCTTCTTTGCTATCTTGTCAGCCACGTTGCTCAATGGAGTCTTGGCGATGTTCGATGCATCACCCAAGGATTTCATTGGTGTGTCCAACTACGGCGGGGGACATCGTACCCAGACAGCTCTTCGTACTACCAATGGGCTTCAGGCCCCAACTGCTCCTCACTGGGCCATCTATCACAACTCGTGGAGTTCTTCTCCACCAAGTCCCGACCTTATCAAGGTGAGCATAATGCCCGAAACATTTGCTATTGAACACTCGTTGATTGTTTCCTTGTTTAGGGATTCAATGCATAGTAAGTCGCCATCCTCCCTAACTCGATGCTCGAATTCACGAACATCGAACAAGCTACCTATCTTTTTACCTGGCTAGATTAGGCCCCTACGACATGGTGAAAGTATGGCAGGATATGAGTCCTACCCAGCGTGCCGATTATAAGCAAAGGTATGAAGCCGCTGGAATCAAACTCATGATGGCAGCATTTGGATCCAGCGACGCTCCTACTACCACTGGGGAGGACCCAGTCCAGCTCGCTAGGAGAATCGCTGATTTCGTGAAGAATTACGATCTTGATGGTGTCGATGCTACTTATGAGGTATGCTGCGCACTTATTTTGGAACCATCTTATTCATAGACTTGGCGCAGGATTTCGGTGCCATGGATACGGGTAAAGCTGAGACTTGGCTTATCACCTTCACCAAGGAGCTTCGTACACAACTCCCTTCTTCTAGTGGATATATCATTACTCACGCTCGTGTGTCTATTGTATCTTTTGATATTTCATCCGCTGACTCGATTTATTATCCAGCGGTTGCGCCATGGTATGAGCAAGGAACCATTGTCGGCGAACGTGTTACATTGATATTCCTATAGGTTTACTCCCTCGCATTATCCTGGAGGAGGTTATTTGAAGGTTCACAAAGAAGTGGGAGACCTCATTGATTGGGTAAGCACAGATCAACCCTCCTAATACTCGTTTCCTCACAAGCTCTTGATTTATAGTACAACATCCAAGTAAGCGACTATTATTTAATGTTTAATCAGCGTGCTTACATAAACCCTATCGTTTTTCAGTTCTACAATCGTGAGTCTCTCCACTCTGAACGGCACCTTCACGACCAAGTGTCATTAATTGTTTCTCATGTCAGAGCAAAATGATTACACTACCTGTGACAGTCTCTTCAATCACAATACTTCGCCTCTCTTTCCACAGACTTCCGTGTTCGAAATTGCACACAATGGAGTCCCTCTCGACAAGCTTGTTGTTGGTAAACCCGCAACCCCAGGTGACGCCCCCAGTGGTGGATATATTGATCCATCTGTTCTTGCCGGGTGCCTCCATGATGCTAAAGCAAAGGGATGGAACGGAGGCGCGATGGTCTGGCAGGTGTGCTTCCTTGTTCTAATCCCAGTCTGACGTTAGCTGATTCACTGCACCTTCAAAGTATCCCCATGCCACCACTGATTGGATCAAGACTGTTCGCTCCAAGTCTTGGCCCATGACTTTGGATTATCCTTATATGTGCCGCAGCCATTACTAGCTGTTGAAACGTTGATATCTAGTAGTACGATTACTGTCTTAAGCGAAGAGTTACTTGCTTGGACTGAAGTAACCAATATCTTTCTATTGTGTTTTCGTGAAATTTCAATAAATTGTTGCTGCCTTGCTAATTGCTTATCTAATGCACCTCGGCACTGTCAGAACCAACCAGCCATCGCTGAACTTGGTTTCGATGATCGATGCTTCACGCGCAAAGATGATGAAATCCTTTGAAGCTGAGTAATTGTCCGAAAAGCTCAGAAGAATTGCTACCCAGAGAAAGTGGAAAGTTCCCAGCGAAAACACAATTCGGGTTCAATTGAGATACATTTTGCTGACTCCTCTGACTTCGGAAAGAAGGCATGATGGAGTGGAATATGACTAAACCCAGGTGAGAGCACTGAAAGTTGGTCAGGAATGCCAAAATCAATTTCAGTTCGGTCCCCACGCATCCACGATTCTTTCGAGAGGTGGTCAGTATCGTAAGTGCTGAAAAACAGACTTGAAAATGCTTCGTTAGGAGGACAAATTATAATTCAAAGCTAGAACATAAACCATACTGGTGATACGCTACTGGAGTCAGTACCCGAAGTAGAATTTTATTAGAAACATTGCCAGGAAATTGCGACCGCCTTTTTGCGTAAGCCGCGGCAACACGCCGAGGCCAGCCTGTGTCTGCGCAATTCATCTTTGTGACCTCTCTCCACTTACCATCATTTCTTCTCATTGTCATCGTCGTCAAGACTTTAGGGCCTCCTATAACCTAGCACACGACCATTTCTGATCCTATGAAACTATGACACGGACGCGCACCCGGTCTCTTCGCTCTATTGTCTTTCGTTCAACATCACCTCCCGACCGCCCAGTTTCACCTACGTTTTCAGAAACATCCGTCACCACTCATGCTTCAGCTTTTAATTTTGGAGATCATGGTCCTGATAAG
>CEMT01385971.1:0-22289 GCA_900068985.1 Pterula multifida
TTGTGAAGCTATCCTATTCACTCCTGATTTCATTTGTAAATTTTACTGGAAACCAAAATAATCTCTTTATCGTCGCTTTGCGCGGGGTTCTCTGCGATCACTCATATAGTGCTGGATCTGTGCTGAGGTCGTGGAATTTACATCTAATGACGTCGCTGAGTTCTCCTTGACGCAACTATTTCACCCGAGGGTCACAACATAAATACTCAAAACACCTCACGTATCTTCATTCGGATGAAGTGTTTTTGAATGCTCAAAAAGGGTGTGGGTTTTGCTAGGATAGGAGGGCAGAATCAGAGATTAATAGGCCGAGTAAAGATGGTACGGAGCTGGTTATTGCTTTGATCCTTGTGCG
Organism: Pterula multifida; assembly: GCA_900068985.1. Lineage (NCBI taxonomy): Eukaryota > Fungi > Basidiomycota > Agaricomycetes > Agaricales > Pterulaceae > Pterula > Pterula multifida. The sequence continues at coordinate 356 of CEMT01385971.1, forward strand.
GCCGCTATTGGGAGTGATAGTGCCAGTTTTGTTGGATAGATGGCAGTGATACTGCTCTTGTGACTGTAGCAAGACTGTGCTGCTATAGCCGAAACTGCTGAGGCTCAGATCCAGAAAGAGGTGAATACAAATAGCACGAAAGGTAATAGGACATCATTATTGTTGTGATCGGGTGTTATAGGCAGGCCTCTAGTTCGGTCTGCAGGACCTTACCCATGCCTTCGACACTCTCTATCGTCCAACGAGAGCCAGAACGCGTAATCGTACCAAAGAAACTACAGAAACACTGATGGTGTAAAATATCAAGTATTGATCTGCGTGTCCATTTGTATCCCCCACACGTCCTCTTCTTTTACCCTATTTCTCGGAACCTGACGTTAGCGAGATTAGCCAGTGAAGGGACAAGCTAGAAAACAATCGGCCTCCATCTTCTCTACTACAGGCCAAAGGTATTCATGTCAAAGGCAACATCGATAACCGTAACTTTGGGCCAAAAGGGATGCATCGATGGACTAGGGTGTTGTAGGCCAGAATGAGCCACGGAATGATCGATTGCAGGTGCTAGAACTACACCTTCAGGAGACGGAGCACGATGTTCCGACTCAGATGCCATATCTGAGGCAAGGCTTGGTATAGTACCAAGGATAGCAGTAATCACCCGTATGTCAGTTCCATTAAAGTCAATATGTTTATGCCTATGTGTCTAGTGAAAAACGCACTCCACTGAGGAGCGAATACAGGTGTCTTCATATCTTGCACAATGAGATGCCGCACTCCCTTCACAAGCAGGGTACTGAGGAGGAATGAGATGGGACAGGATATACAAATTTCGGTTGTGTAAGATTGTGATGTCCCCTCGTGGAGTAGCAAAGTTGTGGATGAGGTTGGTGAGCGCCAGACAAGACGGAGCACGGGAGAAAATCAGGTGCAGTCTCTTACCGAAACACTACAAGATGTGAGCAACGATGTGACTACGTCCTGTGGACAAGAAGTCTTGTCGAGTTGCTTGACCTTACGTTGTGTTGTTGTAGGATGAGCGATCCAGGAGGGGGACTTCGCATACTCAAGCAGAGGGTTAAAAATCTCGATCAATCGAAGAGAGCTAAGGAGGATCTTATTAACCCCTCCACGGTGCGGAATACCTACTGGAAGTGCATCCACGAGGGTTAGTTCCCCAGTCTCAGTGAAGAAGATAAGAGTCCCGACATCCATCGCCATGGAGGTGGGGATCCCGGGCAGGATATTAAAAGCAGGACGAGATTAGGGAAGCAGGATCCAGTTTCTTGGACTGCACCACAAGGGATCTGGCAGGAGAGAAGCTGGAGGCATGGAAGGGTAGGGAATTGAGATGTCAAGAGCTGGTAAGGGTTTGGTTCATAACACCCTTCTTCTATTACCATGGAACAGAGCATAGAGGCATGATAATGTATATTGCAAAGACAAACAGCCAGCTCGTATGTGTAATTCCACCAGCCGGTTGGGGTCAAGTAGAGTGGGAAGCAGATCAGTAGGAGGGTATAGGTAGCCTACCCTAGGTGGGGTTGGATAGTCCTTGGACCTCGCTGCTATCTCATTCAAGTTCTTGCACGGCTCTAGCTGTATGCAAGCCCAAAACTCTGGGCAGTTTAGCGCAACTGCACGCCAACAGCTGCAAACTCTAGTCAATTCCACACGTAGTTTCTCTGGGACCGTCTTGAAGTCTTTGTCGAAAGAATCATTGAGATATAGGCGAATGGATTCCACAAAAATAGTTCACAGTAATTCAGGCGGCAATCCATTGATCTCGGTGTGCTGGTTCCTAATAGTTTTGAGACCACGGATATAATCCTCAGCTTCAGCAAATTGAATCGTCGATTCTCTGACGCGCAGCAGGTTTGGACAAGTTCTGGAGTCCTAACTGGAGATCTGAGAGGGAATACAAAGCGTGCATAGGCATTGAACTTGGGTCGAGTTCCAAAAACACCACGTGCAATTTATTCCAGTTGGAAGAGTCCTGTTACTGCACTTCCACTAGTACTAGAAAACAACGCAAGTCAAACATGAGATGACGGGATAGGATACGATCAAGTTCGCTGCAGTAGCTGGATACCACAGGCGGGCCTCTGCGTTCGGTCGCTGAATACCTCCTTGAGCCATCTCGATGAACGAAGGTGTCGAGCAGTACCTTGGCCAGGACAAGAGCCCAAGTGTTGACAGACATTCAAGACCACCTCAACCTACCCTTCACCCTCCCCAAAAACCTCCCCCACTCAACCCTCGCACCAAGCAACACCCCTGCAAAATTCCTTCGCCGCCACTCACTCGTATACGCCTCCATCCGCTCTTTCTCTTGCGTCACCCACTGCTTATAAAACTCCGACAATGCACCCTCCCGATCTGCTGTACTTGCATCGCGTGGGAGACAGGAAAGAACCCCTTTTGTTCCTGCTGTGAATCGTATATTGCTCTGTGCGTATCAGTATAATGAGCTGACATATAGAGACTGAAATGTATACACTGCGTACGTCTAACCAGAAATTATGGTGAAATAGTTCAGTCTGAACACGATGCAATCGCCATTGCAGCTCTATATCGGTATGCAGAGATGGATCATCGTGAGAGAACTCTGAAAGAGAATACGGGTGGTGCTGCGACTTTGTAGGACAACCTATCAGAGCGGTCGACGTTGTCGCTAGTGGGACATCGCTGTAGAGAATTGGCCGAAGATTAGTTATGGGGTGTAGTGGGCCGACCAGATCTTGAGTTCTCAGAGTTGTGTGGATTGCCCGTAGACATGTTTTAGCTCGATGCCGTTGTAACATCGTTGTTCCAGATGCAAGGACGTACGTCAGGTGATTGATTTGTACGGACTTAGACTCAATAAAATTATAAATTCCTACAGGCTGCAGCGTTTGAAGCGTATAAGAAAGGACCAAAACAGCCCAAGCTTTATAACCGGGGTCTACTAATTCCCAAGAAATTAGATGGGAATACAATATATGAACAACAACCTATGTAGCAATGTAGAGACTGAAACAGATAGGAAATGATACAGTGGGTCTGGGCGCAAACTCGATGATCGTCAGAGGAAGAAGAGGGCAGAAAAATAACGTGGAAATCAATCAAGGTTAATCACAATGAGAAAAGCAGAGAACGGGCAAAAGAAAAGCAGCAGGACATCAAGCAGATCGTTCAAGGAAGGAAAAACGCTGACGGAGTTTCACCTGTTCAACACTTGAATGCGGTGAGGAGAGTGGAGGTAATGGTACACAAACGGAAAATGCCCAGATAAGAGAACGTCAAAAGAAGATATACAACAGATAACATGTAAGAGAGCGGTGGAGGGGGGCAATGAATCTAAGTGAATATGGACCTCGCCACCTAGTTCATCGTCAGTAAATGATCATTGTATACCAGGGATAAAAAGGAACATACTCCTTCTAACAACAACGTTACTTCAGGCGCAACTCGCACGAAGTCTTTACTCCAGAATTCGTATTTTTGATTACGCAGCAACTCAATGAACGTCACAGTAACACCCCATGGATGAGGACGATGGACAAGGAAGCGTTCCAGTAGAACTTTCGTCACGATTTCTCGGAAATGATTGTCGTTAACCTCCAAGAACAGATGAAGCATAAGGCAACTGAACCATTGGGTGTGTGCGTTGGGGAACCTGAGGTGCAAAACAATCGCACTAAGCAAGTGATGTTGACCTAGAGAATCCAAGTCAGGTTAACAAGTCCAAGATAAGGTATGAGCAGCAACAAACCCTCAGGATCCAGCTTTTCTGCCAAGAACTCTAACGCAACCACACCGGGGTCGGTGGCCACAAAGAGGAAGGTACCAGTTCTTGCTTTTGCCTGAGCAACAGACGACACGCCGATGTACATCACCAACGAATTGATCAGCGTCAAATTGTAACTCTCCTGATTGCCATCCGAGCCAGTCTGCTTGACCCGGTCGATCAACGAGGGCAAGAACGACACTGAACCACGATTGAGTAAGTACTGGTCTAGGTATCCACGAACATCTCCACTCTTCAGCCCAGAGGTGAAATCGGATAGAATTGTAGGGATAGGTCCCATTTCTGGAATTTTGTCCAAGGCGATATTACGGAGGTAGGGATCAGGGAGTACTTGGGAAGGAGGGAATGCGCAGAGGATGATGTTGCGTAATTGGATGCATCGCTGTGGGATGGCGTCGCAGAGTGTGAAGTAGTATTCGCTCAAGAATTCGGGGAAGTCATGGATAAGGACAAGTAGCAAACGCAGAGTGCCGCGATAGAAATCACGGGATGCATGCTGCAAATTAGCATCCTTGAGGAGCGGGGATAGGAACTTGAAAAGGGATAAAAGTAGCTTGTGGAAAGGTGACCATCCCTAGAGAGCTATATCAGTGGAATGAAGAAGATATTGACCAGGGATCGTACCTCGCGGTTTTCGGAAAGTAGGAGTTTCGGCATGAATAGACGGTGTGAAATAAGACACATCCAAGAGAATGAGAATCCTGGGAAATAGGTAGGTTGTAGGGAACTAAAGGTGTCACTGGATGGGTCATCAGTAAACACCGTCATACATGGTGGACGAAGACCGGATCATACCTCAAAGCCAGAAGCAACTGGAGATAAGCAGGGCCCAGGTGATTTTCGATGGTATGAAGATCATTGACAAGGCTGGAAAAGAACCGGAAAAAGGGTTTTTGGTGGAACGGTAATGCATCGTCCTCGTGGTAGCTAGCCAACACTAGCACGAAGATCGACAAAATCTTCGTGAAATAATGAACCTTAGCTTGGTCGTTATTAACACCTGATGCATCCCCGTGATATTTGATGATGTAGGCGATCAATCTCGACATGGCGTCCAAGGCTTGGAATGCGTATTCTTGTTCCCCAGCCTGCAGGCATTTGATGTAGTTCGTGACGCTGGACTCGGCACAGACGCGGAAGAAGAAGGAAGACAGGTCTTCCACCTTCAAAATCCCCTGCTTCGTGAGCTGCGTGATGAAAGGAACAAAGCTCTTCTCGGGGTTATGAGACCGCTGGAAGATAGCAATCCACTGCTGGAACCATCCGAAGAGTTTCTCTCGTAAGTGCTCGTTTTCTGGGCGGGTGGACGGCTGACGTGCTGGCGTGACATCTGAAGAGCCTGAAGGAGCAGGTCTCCTCACTCCTCGAAGGTCAGCAATCAGATTATTGACACTGCAATAACATTGAGCTCCAGTTCATCAACAGATTGAGGTGTACGTACTCTTCATTCGCCTTGCCAGCTTGAACCAATTGTACCAAAACATCCAAAGAGGCACTGAATTGCCTCTGCAAAGCAATCGGTGAGTCGCCAGACAAGCACTCGCGAATCAAGCCAGCAACGAATGTCTGCAAACTAGGCTTCGGATCCTTGATCATAAATTGCGCCAACTGAAGGTCTTGAGGACCAATGTCAATCAAGCCACTCCTTAGCATGGTGGTGGTAACCAGAACATTATACTTGCGCTGCATGGTATCAGAATCATACACATACCGAAGATCAGAAGTGAACTGACCTCGTCCTCAGCATAAAGCAGCCAAGTCACAACTTCCTTCCCAACGTCCTCAAAGTTGGTGCATAAGCGCTCAAGCATGGCACAATACACATCTCTTCCAAGCTGAGTTGTAGCCTTGTACATGGCCTGGACAATCTTCTGGGAAAGGAACGTAGGGGTACGAGGCTTTTCTGCGGATTGTGAAGCGAGCAAGAGGGTTGCCTCGACTAGATGACGGAGATCATGATTCGGAGGGAGGCTAGAAGCCTGCACGGTCGGAAGCTGCGCAAGCAGGCTCTCGATCTCGCGAAGGATAGCCTGTCAATGCCACACGATCAGCACAAACCAACCTAGAGCTCGTGGATACATACGCTGAAGCGGTCAACAATCTCCTGGTGATTGAGGTAGACGGTCATATGGCTGGCCACTGGTGACGTCGCAAAGTTGGTGGTAAGCTGATCAGCACGAGGAATGGTTGAATTGGGCCTGCTTGCGATAGATGGGACCCTTCTCTTTCCATCGTTACCTACCAAAAGACAATTAGTAGAAGCTCTTTAGTGACTAACACCATATCAGAAGCGGAATCACCAAAATCCTCGTACACGGCGGCTTGGATCGGTTGCAATCCATTTGCCTTGAGCTTCAGAGGCTCGGGCAGATTCAACCCAAGGCTGGCCTGGCTCACAGCAGGATCCCAGAAGGGCTGGGCAGTGCGCATCTGTGAATAAAGTGAGTCACATATCGAATAGAGCGATAAACGAAGAAAATAAAACTGACATCACGGTAACGCCTACGAATCTGAATACCTGCATCTAGATTATCGTCCACATCAGCGGCTGCACGTTCCATAGCAGCCTTTTCAACAGCCTGGCACGCCAGATCGAGGTTTGCCTGGGTTAAGACACTGATGACCTCGTCGTGCATCAACTGCAAAGCAAGGGAGTCAGGATCACAAAGTAGACAAAGCTTAATATAAAAGAACGAACTTCGTGGAAACCCTGCTCAACAAACTGCCTCCGGAGATGCTGTCCGAGGTTGCTTCGAAGAGGTTCCTTGCACGTAACCAAGGCCAAACCCCCTGCAAGCCTCTGAGCCATAAGCTGGCCTGCTTTTCTCATTTTATCTTCATTCGGTTCCGTGGCGAAATCTTTTGCGACGAGCTCCCTCATTGAGATACCCGAGATAGTAACCGATCGTTCCACTACAGGAAGAATGATCTAAAGCACCAGACTTAGATTACCAGAGGGAACAAGGGAAGCAAAAGAAACAACGAACCTCTCTGACCGCCCTCTCAACGCCCATCTGAACAGCCCTCTTCACTCCCGAATTAAGATGGTAGGGGTTGATCTGAGGGCTGACATGCACACTTTGCACCAGCGCCTCCAAGATAGACTCGATATGATCCCCGAGAGCCCTCTGAATATCGCCTCCTGCCCCTGTCCCCACGGTAGGATCCGTTGGGAACACATGCGCTCCGTTTTGAGCACCTCTGTCGTATCCGCTCATCGGCAAAGCATCGATATCGGAGACATATTCCGGTAATGGTGGACCAGCGAGTGTTTCGGTAATTGGTCGGTTCCGGAGGATAGTCGTAGCTTCCAGCGTGGACAGATCAACATCGAGAGATTTGCAGAGAACCTCGATCTCAAATTTGAGATTGAGCTTCATATCCGCATAATGATACAACTCTGCCAGAAGGCAAAGTATGGCCATCAACCAAGGATTAGGCGGCTTGAATGCCTTGGATTTCGCACAAGGCTCCAAGGTCTTGCACACGAACGGCACAGCAACAGGCAACCTTGAACTATCATGCCCTTCGATGAGCAAATCCTTGAGCGATAGGTTCTTGAATCGAATAGGCTGATCACGACCAAGGGTAACCAAGCCAAGCCAAGTTGCTACGTGCTTCAAGAACGTCCGCTCGCTTCCCTGCTGCATCGTAGCCTCAGAGTTCAACAGGTGAGTGGATTTAATGTACGTTTCATGAAGAATAAACATCATCAACGTCTTGCTGTCCATGGAATCTAAGAGACGGAGATACAGCTGGTGGTTATTAGGTTCGGTGCTGATGCGCTGGTCGACGAGGTAGTTGGCAAACCAATGGGAGTATTCGTCTTGGAACGCCTCCTTCATTGCCGTAACTTTTGTTTCGAAATTGTTAGGGTCTAAATTATTCACAATGAATAGAATCTTATCCGAAAGCTCTTCAGGTGGTGTTGTAATTGGTGTATCAATGGAATCAGGTTGAATTGCGGTGAAAACGGGGATAGGTTCGGGAGCTGGCACTTGAGCACCTTCGGCAACTTGTGCAGCGCTAGCGCTGGCACGTTGGATACTGAGTACCAACTCTGGTTGGGTCTCCGCGAGATGAGGAATCTGCAACAACGACTGGCAAAGCGGCTGCCACTCTGAGAGCCTTGACTCGAACCTCGCCAGGGCTTGAACACCAAACTTGAACAGATTCGTCTCGGGTGTGCAGTTAAGCGCGTCGATGATATATCGCACCGCTATACCCAAGGGAATATAATCGACAAGCTTATGCTGAATCAAGGAACCGAAGAGATAGCCTGTCATAGCAAGCTCGCGGGGCGGATAGTAGGATTGGAAAAACTTGTACTCGTCAAAAAGGAAATGGACCATGCAGGAGAAGATCTCGTGGTCGCGGGGGTTGGTAGACTCCTTGTATTGCCTCAACATAGCGATCACCTCATCGATGGTGATATTCTCGTCATACATCTGCTTGTAGATCCCATCGACTTCGTTCTCGATTTCGACAGAATAACTGATCACAGAGAAACCAGGCTCGACATCGGATCCGGGAGCAAGGCTCATGAGTCTCGGGTGGATTTGTAGGCACGCATTACGGACTTCAAGACAGTATTGGGCGTCATCGGGGGTGAGTGTGACAGTGCTACAGATACGGATAATATCAGATGAACAGGAACATGGAGTAAAGCGTATCAAGGAAATACCTGTTTCGGAGGGTACGGAGGAACGTGGTGATAGTGGAAGGGTTGAGGGCCATGTTACGATTTTCAGTAGGGGGGTCAGATATTCTGCACGTTTTCTCGCTCTCCATCTTCTGATCCAAGAATAGGATGATAGAGTGGAGGAACTCCTCGCCATGGTTGGTCACATTATCAGCCAACCACTTGTCTAGGTTCAGGTACTCTCGACGAGAAGCGAGTGATGCAACGTCAAGAGCAAACGTGAAGGGTCGAACCTCCAGTAGAGAATCAAGTATCTAGAACGCGAAAAAGGCCATGATAAGCATCTGAGCGTACCATTAGATCAACCACACATACCTTGAGGTCTTGAGCAACATCTAAGATCCGTGTAATATTCGACGGATTCTCATCATAAAAATCACGGAACGCATTGGTCAGATACGTCGGTTGGATCTGCCAGATCCTCATAAACACCAGTTGATGATTCGGATGTCCAGCCAAAAACATCGCCAATAGCTTGCGGGAGTACTCCGTCCGTATTTCGTTCCATGAAGCGTCCTACAAAGCAGGAACAGAATAAGGATGTCAATCATACTGAGCGATAGAAAAGCGGGAGGAACCTACAGGAACCTGTAGCAACCCCATATGAACTAGCTCTGCGCTAATTTTTATCGCCTTATCCAGCATATCCCTCACATGATTAGTAATTTCCAAGGAATCGGAGTCCCCATTCCTAACCAGCACCTCAAACAGCTCCAGGGAATTCCAAGTATGCCCCTGAACGTTGGCAGCAAGCGACTTGATCGTCGGACTGGCTATAGACACGTTGTCAACCGTCACGATCCTCCTTCCAGGCAGCTGAACAAAGTTGAAGGTATCCGAGGGTAGGGAGAGGAGAGCGTCAAGGAGTCGGAGTTGTAGAAATCGGTTGGACCAGAGAGTCCAGAAGCCATTTACTGCGTGAGGCTCTTGCTCACGAGGGGAGTGGAGGAGGATAGCAATGAGAAGCTTGAGAGTGGCAGTGTCTATAACATGACGGTCTGGAGAATCAAACGACCGAATTGCAGCTGCCCAATCCAATTTAACCTTCTAAAGCCAGATTACTTTCAGCATAACAACATATAGTATGAGTTAGAAAACGACTGACAAAACTACTGAGAGCTCTGACGAGAGCACCCACATCACACAAGGACGCGCCTTCGGAGGCCAGACGAGAGATAGTGGCCATGATCTCCAACACCTGGGAATCCTTGGGCGGATTGTCTTCCGACATCCGGAATCGAGTTAATAACGCTCTCACGACTTGTGCGTCATCAGTAAGATCAGGACCAAGCTGATTGAGGAGCTGAACTAGCGAGCTGCCTGGTGGAAGACTGTACAAGGTGAACGTATGTCAGTCGCAAAATTCCCGCCTGTTCGAGGCTGAAACAAATCAGAAACTCACCTCAGAGTAGGAAACACTCTCAACATGACCTTACTGGCCGTTTCCTTGCCGTACTTGTCCTGGACGGCTTTTAGAAGCTTAAACCTCTGCGTCGCATCCAAAACCGGTACAGGCTCAGGTGGCGAAGGATCACAAAGAAGATTCACCAGAAGTCTGCCCAGCTTATCCAAATCAATATCGCAAGTCTCGAAGCAATTTAACTGCGACAGAGCGTGAATGGCATTTTCCAACTCAGCCCGTATCATCGTTATCGCCTGAATGACGAGATCCGGTTTGCGCGCGCTAAACGTAGCCGTAGTTACAGTCCCAGCAACTGTGGTTGAGATCGTTGAGGTGGCGGAAGTAGGCGTGACAGAACCGGGAAGCAAAGTTGGCTGACTCGCAGCAGCACCACACGAGACAAACGCAGACGCCATAATCACTTTCTCTAATGGCTTCAAACCTGTCCTCTCTGCCAATCGCTTAAGATCAAACTGTCGATAGAGGTCCCCTTCGCCTTTATCTATCGCCTCTCTGAACTTCTCGGCTACCGCCGGTTCTCGTCCGACACGTTGCATCTCCTGAATGAGAAGTCTGAAAGGGAGCGCGCTGGAATCTTCTGACAAAGATGGCGTATGTGGAGGGGGAGTTGCAGATATTAGCCGAGACTGAGACTGTAGAATAAGGCGACGTATGAAGTGGGTATACGTCTCGATCCCATGCTGGTCTGAAAGCTATGAGCAACAACACAATTAGTCTACACTGTGACACGATGCCAACCATAGCCAGACCCAAAAGAGATACAAGGCAATACACGAAAGGTAGGTAGAAGGAATAAGAGAGCCATCACTTACAGAACGAATCTCCCCCAAATTCCTATCGAAATTGTCCTCTGTCAGAGTTGACAATAGAAAAACGATCTGAGCTTTGACAATGGTGTGTATGTTGGTAGCATTACTGTTTCCACCCGAGCTCGAGGGTGTCGAACTGAAGGTCGCAGTACCTATATTGGTGTCCATCGTACTGTTGGACAAAGTCGTCGACCGAGGAGTCACGGAGCGTCTTGCAACGCTGCCTAGACTGGACGCCGTTTTGGAAGAAATCAGTTAGGATGAGAGATATGGTGTTGATGAGAAGTTGGAGGGGGAAGAGAATGAGGAAGAGGAAGGGAGAACGTTAGAAGGAAGGTGTGTCAAAAGGCCGGATAACCCCCACCAGCAGGTGAGCGTGTAAGGTGATGCCAGCGTCCAACCCAACGAAAGTGACACAGTTCACTGACTGGGGTCAATCAGATTTAAATCTCCGCTCATTACGTACACTGACCGACTTTTATTGAGGTCATTCACTTCGCGCGCCACCAGGGCCCCCCCTCTTCTTCCCTTTCAACTCTGTCTTCTCAAAACAATATGATCATACGTCTATAATTATGTATAGCATCGGAACAATTACAAACAGTCCAAATCTTAAATCCAAAAACAAAGACGAAGCAAGGACCAAACAAAGAGAATTCGTGACCATAACGCTAACACTTCTAATCACCGACCTCCAACTCGCTCGATCATTGTCAACATCGGAACTGACCCCGCTAATCTGCAGATCCAGTGGTAGACTAAACATGTAGGAGTTTAAGAGATTGGGGGACGCCACAGACAACGACACCTTTACTAGATTCAGTATTTGACTTGATAACCCGACCCAGTTTGCTGGTGCTGGAGTAATAAAGTTCAAACTGAGCCAATGAAAGACAAAAACAAACCAAAGGGGAAAGCATGCTTTGTTATGGATACTGTAACTTAACGTCCTTGCTAAGATAGTTGCCTCTATGGTAGGGTGGCAAGCACGGTTGGCGATTCCGAAGGGATGGATGACTATAAACCGAACTAGGACGAAAACAAACATACCACCAATCCGACTGTAAATCACATTCCCCTTCTGGAACACAATCGCACATGCCCATGTGCCTCCAACGATTTCCCAGCAGATCCAGTCGATCACCATGGCGTTCTGCTGTACTCACGAGAAAGGTTCCTACAACACCTTAGGCATGACTCGATGCATTCGAAGCATGGAAACGGTGCTCACTTGGTTCGTTCAGCCTCCGCTGCTGATCAAGATAGATTCAGACGCTGGCCTGTGACCAGAGGGCGTTAGAAGCTCACATGCACTGCGATTATCCATCCGATCCATCAGGAAGGATAACCTGCGTACCACAGAGCCAGTAGCGGCGGCCAGACTCGGGGATTTAGTCACTTCCATTGGATTAAGATTACGGTCATAAGTAACCCGTGGGGTTGACCCTCTATTGCGATCTAATAATAAAGGAGACATGTCTGACGCTGCGAAGAGAAAGAATCGAAAAATATACTGGTCCAACACATCAACTCACCCCAAAACCGAACAAAGAGAATAATGAACCTGCGCTTGTCTGAGCCAGTCACAGGGCACATGAACGTACCAAGTTACAGGGGGTAAGCCAACGTGCTTCTCATTGGTTATTATCAAGCGCCAACAGATTGTATCAAAGTACATCCTGTAATACAGCCATGAGAATACTTGCCTTGAAAACAATATTAGACTGTATATCACAATTCAGAGCCAGAGCCAGTACTAAGTTGCATTGACCAGCATTTGTGTCTCGGCTTGAACAATCCAAGGGCATACAGAGTCCAGACAGAAATTGCCTATAAATTGCTGGAGACATCGTGCATTATATACGCTGCAGCCGCAATCCACAGCGTCATCGTTTATTTGCACCAAATAGGGGATTCAGTCTCTGACAGCACGCCAGTCCGTCAGAAGATAGAAGGCCAGTGCCAAAAATCGACCCAGAGATTCCGAGTTCCTCATGCGAAGTGAGAATTGATCTAGAGTACATTTCGATGCTCACCCGTACAATTCGATATCACCAATTGAATAATTATCTCGTTGCATTTGTCAAGATGACCAGTAGTAGCTTAGAGTATGCGACAGAAACCTTTACGTGAAGAGTATCCACTGAGGGACCAACTCGCAAAGGAAAGTGCTTGGTAACATGCCACAGTTACGGCTATGGAGCATTTGAAACTCCGAGCGTGAGTTGTTTACTCAGCCGCCCACGCCAGGCCAAATCACTATCATCCTCCTGCCTTCATTCCATCAAAATCCCAGCAAATCCGAGGTAATTACGAGCTCTTCATCACGAGTACACGTACATTCTCATTGGATCGTAACGAAACGAGCCCACTCATATAAGTTATACATCAAACGAGGCAAATTATAACATAATGGACCTACTACACACTACAACTCCCACAGCATGTACTGCTGCAACGTTAAGTATTAAAAAATGTACAATACAACAGCACACTCGTCAATGCTTTACAAATTAATAACAAGGCTGGAATTTCTATACTATCGACTGTTCGCTGGAGAACTATCATGAATCCAATCATCAACCGGGATCAACCGCTCGCCATCTGAAACTGTACTAGGCTGTGGTCGGACGAAAGAATCATGGTCTGCCACCGCCGCGCGTGAAAATATTCTCAAGATATTACTAGCCTTAATAGTAGCAGGATCATACTTTCCAAACAGCCGCATCCGCTTCTCAACCACCTCCTTTCCCATCTCCTCGGCCTCCTTGTATTGGCCCAGATAGTAATTAGACCGTGCTAAATTGTACATTGCCTCGATGGTATCCGGATGGTCGCGGCCAAGCATCTGTGCCCTTTTCTCAAAAACACGAATTTCCACGTCCCTACCTTGGCTCCACTGACCAAGAGAAGATAGCGTCGACGCAAGGTTCAGCAACGCAGTGATAGTATCCGGGTGATCTTCTCCCAGCACCTCCTTTCGCTCCTCAATCACCCTTCTCTGCATCACCTCAGCCTCATCGAACCGGCCCAAAGAACGTAAAGTCAACGCAAGTTGTTCCAATGTATTGAGAGTAAGAGGATGATTCTCGCCAACGAGTCGCCTGTGCACCCCATGCAGCCTCACCTGCATCTCTTCAAATTCGTTCCACTGACCAAGTTGACGTAAGGTCGCTGTGAATTGATCCAATGCAGCAAGAGTGTGTTGGTGATCCTCTCCAAGAAGTCGTTTTCGTGCGTCGACTACCTTTCTCTGCATATCCCGAGCTTCTATCAACCGGCCAAGAGCGAATACAGTCACAGAGAGGTCCCCCAATGCACTGATCGTATCTAGGTGATCCCTTCCAAGTACTCGCGTCAGTTTCGCAACCACCCTCATCTGGATCTCCTCTGCTTCATTGTATCGGCCGGAGGAAGCCAGAGATCTCGCTAGGTCCGCCACAGCTTCGGTAAGATTATCAGTTTGTTCGCCACCAAACACCGCTCTTCTTCTATCTATCACCAACTTGTCCAGTGCGTCCACAACATCATGTCGTCCAGAAACCGAGAGAGCACAGGCAAAAGACAGCGCCACATCAGGATGCAAATCGGTCGTCGTCTTATCGATATCGTGATACCCTACGACCCTTTCGGCATGTACCAGCAGGTCCATAAACTCTGGCCTACTATCATACCGAATCATCGATCGAGCAGTGGCAACAAGAAACGACGTTGCCTCGAAGGAGACATCCGGCAAAGAGTAACGCAGGCGATCATGCACCAGTGGATGAACCGAGTAGATCTGAGTGGCACAATCATAGCTCAGGAGCGAATGCCCCAAGATCTCCTGTATACATCGCCTGAATTTGAGCCGATTCCAATCTCCATCCTCAGCAAACACCTCCAAAAAGCCCCGGAGACGCGACAGGCCCGCACGCTCCCGAGACGAAAGCGGAGTGGACGGCACATACATCTTCAAATAGTCGAAAGAGTGCTCGAACATCGATTCCTTGATTCCTGAGTGATGAAGATACGCACACAATCGGAACAGCTGCGAGGCATTTGCCGACAAGTTTCGATAGTTGATTACCCATGCTGTATACGCGTTCACAGAGTACTCATCTAGCGCGGCTGTCTGCACTCCATCCTTCGTTAAGCTGATGCGAAGCTGCACGAACTTGCGCATGTACTCTTCCATGCTGAATCGGAGGTTGAGGATACTTGCACCCGCTTGAACCACAGTGAGTGCATGGCACTCTAGCTCCTGTGCATTTGTCTCAGGACTCAGATAGAACCCCAAGATAAGACTGATAGTATGAACTAACCAGGATCAGCGATGCAATCCCCTCAGTCTTGCCTCTCTCCTTGGAAAGTCTTGCCGTACAAATCAAAAGATCCTCAGCTTCGTATAGCATCAAATTGCCTAGACGAATCGCAGCACCAGGTCCGATAGCATATTGGTGTTCGACTTCCTCGTGTCGTGTCGTGATGAGGACGCGATGCTTTGTGGACTTTGGGAGATAGTCGTAGAGGTTTAAATTCGTGTCGTTTAAGTGATCGATGAGAAAGAAGCATTCCTGCTCGCAATGGGATAGCCAATCCACCGCATCCTGCGCAGAGCCTTGTCCGAGGCCTTTGCATCTAGAGATCGCCGTAAAACTGGCTTCCAGAGTGACTGCTGTCGTACCATCGATGAAGAATATCATTGATGAATTATACCTTGACGCACCAATGAGATGGATTGCTTCACCCAGCCTGGAGATTAGAACGTACCTTTGCGCAACATGGTAGTAAACAAAGTAAAATGCGATCTGCGATTTCCCACTACCTCCCTGGCCAACGATCACGAACATTGTCTGATCTGTCTCAGAGAAAAAGAACTTTCGTAACCTTGCGATCTCATCAGCTCGTCCAGTGAAAGTGCTGGAAGGTGCTGGACAGCGAGGCAAGGAAGGTAGTAAAACGGTGGTCATTGCCACTGGTCTTTGCTATGACATAGTCGGTTTGAGCTTGATCATTGACCCAAGAAAGGCGCATACTAACCATGGACTTACTGTTCAATGGTGTTGTAGTACGATGGTGGATCCGAATATTGTAGCCGTCAATGATCGAGTCTCCAGCAAGTTTTAAAGCTGTCAAATCTCTGGCAAAAAATCTCGAGGGCTGATCACGGATGGAGCTTGAACTGTATAGTAGATAGACAATGGAGCAGCCTGGAGAATTCCACGATGAATACATAATACGTATATCAGATAGCCAGTATCGATCATGGCAAGCGTTTCGGTACGGGCACTGCTCCATTGCATTCAGTTGACAGGTCGAGTGGCACTATATAGCGGCATGACCTTCAGCTTCAAACCCCAAGCCTCACAGGTTGACACGAAATTTGTCGAGATCTTTGACGATAGAAATATGCACCCGTCCAGAATTCTGGCTGGGATATGGCTAGCGCACGTTGATGATCAGGAAACACATTGCCATTGTACATTGCGGCTAATTGGATTGACATTTGCCAGCAATAATAATAAAATACAGGATGTGTATTACCCTATCGCTGTTGTTCCTGCTTTCAAACTGAATTCTTGCTTATGACGCACCCAGAAGTGGCCCGAGCGGAAATGTCACCTCCAAGGCATCGTCAATTTGTAGTTACCCAGGAATAACGCAGTGGCAGCATACGCGTCTAGTCTGGAATACGACCTTGGAAACTCCTCTTGAACTTCCTAAACAAGAAACAGACTAAAATTAAACCAGATAAAAACCGGTCAGCGTCGTAATGTCATCAAATTATGTAATGAACGCGGTCACATGAACACAGGACGGAATGCGACGACAGTGAACGCGCACTGAAGATGATTATTAGGACCATGACACGATAGCTGATAACAATACAAAAACACACGCATTATTCATTGACAATTGATACGCTCACATCCTCCTGCTCTGTCAATCAGAGCCCGAGTCGGGCTTGCGTTGACAAGAGCGCGTATTCTGACGAGTCCAATATTCTTGTGCACGATGACACGACTTCGGAAACGGAGTTGAAATAACAACGGTAGAGTTCGATATATGCCACTCGAAAGATTAGTCCAGTGGCCTTGTACTAGTACACTAGTTCTGTACTAAGACTACCAGTAATGGATCAGTGGAGAAAGTTGATCCGATGACGTGAACGAATTCCGAACACCGTCAAGCCAACAACAATCAAAGTTGAGCTTAAACGAAGATATTATGTCATCGTACAGTAAGTATGACCCCGACGAGATAAGCTAATCGGACGATGCCACTTCTTTTTTTCCAGCCCGCGCACACCGCCAAATGTACACCTTACAGTCTTCCCCCTGCCACTACTACCACAATCACCACACGTACTATGAGCACCCCCCGCTATTTCCACCCAGCGTGCTCTGTCGTACCTGATATCATCACAGCCCGAATTCAGGCCAAGCACACACAAAGACCCGAGCCGATTAAGAAAAACGAGAATCTTGGAACTTCATCTAAGCCTGGAGTCCGAGAATCAGAATGACGGAGCTTAGAATATGGAGCTTCTTCTTCTCAAAGTGAACAAGACGCTTGAGGCGATGGAGCTGCAAAGTGGAGAATAAAGTGAACAAGACGCTTGAGGCGATAGAGTTGCGAAGTGGAGAACAAATAAATAAATAAAAACAAGGTTTATTACTTTCTTGGTGTTCTCCCCTTTTTGTGTGTTCTTCCTTCCTTCGAACATCATTTCTCAGGCACTCCGGTACTATATCCACATCCATTTCCCCATCAATCACCATCATATATTGACTCCAATCGACGACACCGAACGACATCAAATAGCACGAACGATCCTACCGCCACCGGTACCACTGCTCCGACAAACCTATCCTCGGCTAAAACCCAATTTCATATCATCTCCTAATACTCCTTCGTCGTTCCTTTTATATTAAAAACCAACACTTAGAACCTATCATTTCGTGTCCTCATCCTTTTTTTAAATCTTATCGTTCACGTAAACGTCTCTAAAACGCATTACAAAATCGGATATCTCCCTCCTCACTAAACACGATCACATACCCCACTGTAACAAACATCGTAGCAAGGGGTAACAGACACAAACACATCCACGCCTTATACACAGAACTCCTTTCAGTGATTTAGAAAGAAATATCAGTATAATATCTTGAATTCAGTACAAGCACTCGCACATCGTCGTCCTCCCTTCCCCCAATGTACATAAACTCCTCAGCTTTTCACAGACTCATCCAGAATGTTCTGGCAGCGGAAGCGTCTACAAGTCTTTAACGTCAATACTGTGAGTTATCGGATAATGCGACGACAGCGTACTCCTTGCGTGTAGGATCGAGGATAGAAGTCCTGGCTGGATCATTGGCCAACAGACATGACATAATAGGACTCCATGAAGATGCTGAAAGTCGAACATACATACATACATACATCCTCGCTATATTCTGATACATGAACTGCCCCGGGGAACTCAAGATCCACTCCAAGTAGTAGAGAGTCTGGATGATAGAAATCAACGGTGTTCGTCAACATCCTTCCGATGGAGGAGTAGGAAATTGGAGCGCACCAAAGGTGAACTGATCAACCCTTCGTCCACTGCTTCTCTTGACGCTTTCCAAAGTCCTGAGAGTAAAAAGCGCTCAATCAACTGTGCAACTAAACTCATCAAGTCACTGATCTCGAATGTTCGCCATTTCTCGGCCAAGGTCTAGGCTCAGGATGTTTTCAAGGACGGCGTCTGCAGCATAGAAATCCGCGGTGCTGGAGTGGGGAGAAGGAATAAATTGATCACGCGTCGACGACTGACCGACCTTTTGTCATCCCCTCCTACTCGACCTGAACAATACAAGCTAGTCATAATCATATACATGTCTAAATACAAAACACAAACATCTACAAACAATCATAAAAAATCTCATATCCAAAACAGCGCTGAAGCAAGCATCAAAGAAAGAAAAAGACTCGACATCATCACACCCCCACCCCCACCTCCTCCAATCACCGCCACCCTCGAACCCGCTCCGTCCTTCGCAACATCAGAACTAAGCCCACCTGCCTGCACATGCAATGATTGACCGCACATCCCCGAATTGACGAGATCAGGGGACGGTATGAGGATGATGGGCACGCCGCCTTTTGAGTACTCGACTTGGATAATCCCTTCGGAGCCTATGACCCACTGTTGGCAAGTGATGATGCTGGAATATATAGTTTCAGAATGGATCAAGGCAAAAACGAAATCAGGACGGAGGCGTACTTGGTCATAGCAGTACTCGGCTTGAAAGACGTCTTTGCGGAAATGGTGGCCTCTCTATCAGGCTGGCAAGCACGACGTCAATTCCCAAAAGAGACAGACGATCTTGAACCGAAAAACAAACATACCGGCGATCCGATGGTAGTCAACACGGAAACCACACTCCCCTTCTGGATCACAATCCCATACTCGTTTGTCGCCAGCACTCTCACAGGATCAGTCAACCACTCAGGTGTAGCCTGCACAAGAAAGTTCCGAAGCTACAAAGCCGCAAATACATATATATCTCAATGCATATGAAGTATGAGAAAAGTGTGCACCTGGTTCAGCTGTTGAATCAGAACATATCCAGACGACTGCTCATAGTTGGACGGCCACAGCGGTTCACGGTTATACTAGCGGCATCCGTCCAACTCGATCAGGATTTGTGCCCCTCAAACAAGGGAGAGAGAGAACGCACAGGATCAGTAGCCCCACTGAAGGAATGCTCTTGACCGTAATACACAATTGGAATCCCATCCGACATGAAAGTATACGCCATAGCGTTGCTTCGAAATCAACTCGCTCAACATCCACCAAACAGAGAGAGAGAGATCAAGGAACTTACTACATAGACTGAGGGTCGACGGACTGATTATGCCATCTCGGCAAATCCTGGTTCTCCAAGAAGTTTCCTAGAACAGTCAAATCCTAGATTCCCAACGAGCAATCAGCGTCTAGCATAAACTGGAATATCAAGTAAATTCAAACCTTGAACTTCGACCGAGACTCGTGCAAGGTCTCCGCTATCGCAGAAGCATTCTGTGGGCCAGGAATTGTGAACGCCTTTTGCAGGGCGGTGTACATGGGATAATTAAGGATAGAATCGAGGGCTTGTGGGCCTTGGAAGGAAGAAGCAACGCTACATGTTCATCAGTCATTTCACACATGCCTGCAAGAAAAGAACTCCTGTACTCGATATCGTCACCAAACACCTCTCCTATACAAAATATCCCTGCTGGACCACAGAACTTGGGCCAGAAACTCGGGTCAACATGCCTACCAGTTGATCAATCGGACATCACTATAAGGCAGGACCATAGGGAAGCCTAAGTATACTTACTTGGCAGCGTCGATACGGAACCCGTCGATATCAAACTCTTGTACAAAATGCTTGACCCAGTCTGCGTAAGCAGATATAACCAGCGGGTTGTTGGTGTCGACATCGGGAAGAGCAACGTGGATATCTCCGAGCCAGCAGTTGCGTTCTGACTTGGAGTCTCCCCACTGGATCGGGCAGTACCTAGATCACGGGTATAAATGAACTGTGGTGCAGTGAGACGTGTAGGGATAACACTCGCTTGTGATAGAGGGACTAGTGATATAGAGATGTTAGACGTTGCTGTGTTATTCGGGAGGGGAGGAGGGCTTACAGCGTCGTTGAAAAGGTACTGGTCCAACACGTCAGCTCACTCAAACACAAGCAGGAAGGTACCTACAGGAGAATAATCAGGCTCCGTCGATGTTGCCATAACGTTGTTAACCACTATATCAACCATGATATACCTTCGCCAAATCCAAGTCAAATTCCTAAGCGCAAGTACGAAAAGACCTGCATAAAGCAACCACATACATATCGCGTTTGTGTAACTCGGCTATTAAAGCCTTCAGGTCGCCTGCAGTGCCAAATCGATCATTTAGCTTTGTGATATCGGCAATCCAATATCCATGGTACGGGTATCCGTAGGCTGTCCTAGGTCCTTGGTAGTTCTGGTTGACAGGACTGATCCAGACTGGCAGTACGATATCAACGCCAAATCGCAGGTCCAATTCGGAACTGATGGAAGGACGTACTGGCAGTGAACCCAGCGTCTTGAATGTAACCTAAATTTTCGCGGATGCTGTCGATTACAACACAGTGATTGAGTTCAAAGAACGCGCATACAACGAGTTAAATGCGTAGAAGAAAGACGCACGTATTCCAAGTCCCACCACACCAAGTCTGTTCACCAGGATCACAAGCATTTGGGTCTGCTCCCGCAGGAAGCGCAAAGCGATCTGTGAGAATTCTTGGGGAGATTACAGCCGTATCAATACTCCGAAAACTGGCCTCTGAGCGACAGTGGAACTAAGACATACTGATAAATTGACCGGCCTCTCCACTGCTCAGCAGTAGCTCCCAACACTGCTGGAAGTAAGAGAGAGATGGATAGTAAAACGAGCTTGGACATGGGTAACGACAGTTGGAATAAGAGGAGAGGACTGGGTTATTGTGATGAGGAGGAAGGAAAGAGTTGAACGTTGGAGTACTAGTAGGAGGAAAACTCATGATTATTTGCAAGAGTTTGGTAGTCAAAAAAGGAAACCAGTAGTATCGATCCATAGAGCAGACGCAGACCTCTCGAGACCGTCAAAACCATGGTTACTAGCAGTCAACAACTTCAACCAGCCTCGTCAGGCCTTATTATTGTCTGCATAGTTGGATAGATGATAGCATATTCATTCTAGCTTCATTAAACCGCTGTCTGATAACGACATCCATAGGCTGCAACATCCAAATCGATGCTGAGCGAGTGATTGAACATTTGGTGGTCAGTGGTACCTGTAGAAAGAGCTCAATTTAGGGCGTCTATCAACAATTGCATGACTAGTTGGCCTACGGCCACCATCGATGCAGCATGCGTCTCGTGTATTTAAAGTCTTTTTGTCCTCCCAACTTCTCTGCTTATTGACGTTGTACTGGACTATTTGGCTATGAACTTCAGTCAACCTCACTGTGAGCAGCAAAACCACCCACTTCCAGTATCGTCAGGCCTTATTATCGTCTGCCCAGTTATTAAATAGATGCTAGCAGATTTGTTCTAACTTCATTCAAACTCCGTATGATAACGACGTCCATGCGCTGCAATATCCAAACCGATGCTGAGTGAATAATTGAACATTTGGTCGTCATTGTTGAGCGGGTCCAGCTGAAAGCCGGACCAAG
>CEMT01385984.1:0-24278 GCA_900068985.1 Pterula multifida
TTTATTTTTGTCCAATAAGGACACCCATATTCTTCACCGACCAAACCTGTAACGTCCTCCTGTTTTCCTAGGTCACTATCGTGGCTATTGTGTACGAGGACTTAGCAATATCAGTGTTCAAAGCTTAGCCTGGCTGCTGTGAGACGGACTCATTCGTCGTAAGGGATGCTTTCAATCTGAACCGTTTTATCCAACGTCGACCGATGTATTTAGCGAAGCAGCTAGGCTGACGTGAGAAAGAAAGAACGAAGAAGAAAATAACAGCATTGCTGGTCTGATGAGCACAACTTGTCCGAAAGAAATTAGATTTGGAATAAGCCTGGTATGTCCGCTGGGTTCTGGTCACCATGCTGAGGACTCGGAAGGATGGCTGACGTCTTTTCCTGGCTGACTCAGCAACAGGAGTAGGAGAGTAGGATGCATACGGAAGAAAGTTGCAAGTTCTGTAGGTAGGGTCCGAAGATGGTGGCAGGCAAGTGGTTGAATAGTTTAAAACGCAGCACTAAGGACTACACGTTAGTACAAGAAAACAGTGAGAGAAGAAGCCGCCGGTAAATAACGACGGAATTCGTATCACAGTGTACTTAGAGAGAACGAAAGAAGAAGCAGAAAGAACACGCATACTCACCAACAAGAACTTCCAGCGCAGCACGCGGTATTTGCCAAACAAATCAAAAATTCATCTTTTGCCAAAACTATTGGTTGAACAACCGAAAGCGTCGGAAGGTAGCACACAAGCTACATGCAATAAATATCGTACACGAATAAATATATCTATATAAGCGAGAGAATATGCTATGAGTCCTTCATTTTTCCAGTGCCATTTAATTTTGTCGAGGATTTAGTCCCCACAAATCCAAACAAAAAGCTGCCTATAAACACCATAGCAGCTCCAAGCACCATGGTCCCGTTCCATCCGTTGCCAAACCACCACACACTAAAACATAAACTAACAGCTTTCCGCGTCGTCAAGACCAGGTTAGTCGATACCGATGATACTTGCTATATAGCGGAGTCATTGAAGATATCAGCAAGGGGACGAAAAGAGAGGAGATGGATAGCCGTACTGAGGATAATTTGTTAACGCCCGATATACAGATCAATTGTGAAAGTAGGTTTATAGCAAGGAAAGTGTAAGGACCGAGTATTGAGCCTGATGTCGATATGGTGCTAGATAAACTATCCCAGCCTTGCTTAACATCTTTAGCCAAGAAGAGAAAGATGGGGAGCGAAAGCACGTGCTATAAAATCCTCACATCAGCGTCTATCAAGCTGCCGTCATGAAAGGGGAAACGAACGGTATAAAATACACCCTCTTGCCAACAAGGACCGTACTTCTTGTACGTTTTCTCTTGCAAAACCCCCAGGAAACCCGTCAGGAAGGATGACACCACGAGGAGTGTGATTCCCTTGATATAATTTGAGTGGGTAGGTAATGTGCCCCTATGAGAGGGTTTATTCTCTCCAGAGGTGGGTCGTGAGAGGGAGGCAAGGACCACACCAATTGTGACGACCATGACACAAAGCTGCAACAAGCAGATGTCAGGGTGAATGTGGAACGCCTGAGAAAAGAGGAAACTCACTCACTACTTGGCCGATAGCATATCGTTTCTTGAGCAACAATCTCCCGAGAATCATAGATACCACCAATCCTTGATCCAAATATCAGCTATGAAACGAGTAGAGGACGTAGATACACACACCGGCGGACCTGAATACAATCATAATCGATAACGGAACATCATACGCATAAACCCAATTGATAAACAAGGATCCAGACGAAAACAGTACCACTTGTGTAGCCCATTGTATGAGTGGGACCTGACGGGGTCGAAGTGAGGGCAACAAAGCATTTGTGGGACGATGAAGGAAAGACGGCAGTCTATAAAGAGTTATGAAGATCATCTGGGAGAATGTCAGAGTCGACCCTGAGGGAGATAATCAGTACAAATCGTTTAGAAAAAATTAAGCCAAAGAGAAATAGCCCGTAGAGCACCCAGAACTCCATCCGGCAGAGGCAACCGAACAAAAGTTTGACGTGTCATCTAAGCGGTGCACAATACTCTGGCAGTCAAGTCCCGAGTCGCCTGCTCAGCAGACAAGACAAAAATTCTTCCAACACTGTAGGGAACACCTGTACAAACAGAAGAAGATACACACCTATCCTAGGATTAACCCGGAGCAGCTCCTCATACGTCCATACGTTTCTTCATGTGATTCCGTCAGCAACCGCGCAAAAAAAAAGGACCAAGGTTTACTCACGAACAGCATCCACCTAGAACCAGTGCAAGTGCAAGCTGCAAATCCAAAACAGACAAAAGCCCTTGTTTAACGGTGAACCCAGTATCTGTATCACCGTCTCTCATCGACAATGATGCTTGCTCTGAGTCATCTGTTGAGTGTAAGGCACTCCCGTTCAAATGGTCGTTCCTTTGGTGCTTCATAGTCCTCAAAGTGTCGTTGCTGTCGGCAGCCATCCAGAGTCTTGGAAGTGAGAATGGGAAAGAAAGGAGGAGACGTGTGAACGGCTTGATGGAAACCAATTTGTGACGCCCATCTGCAGTGATGATCGCCGCGGGATATCACAAAGGATCAGTGTCACGTGTATGATCTCTTGTTCCCCGTCCTCGATCCTCTCTGAAAGTTCGGGCTTTATTCCCTGAGTTGGCCCTCTTCGTTACCTCGGGATCTAGGCTATAGAGAAAGGTATCTGGCGAGCACTTGTATGTGGAAATTTTATAGAACGAATCATTTTGGACAACATTTGTCTACCAGTGTCGATCTGCTTGTTTCTGAGATACAATGGCTTTCTTGATTGATATCGCATGGAATGCTGGCAAACATATCTATGCTAGGTTTTTTCCGACCTAGGCCAGACTGAGGTGTCAGACAAGCACTTTTTTCCGTCTTGTATCGTATTTCAGAACCTACAGCTGATCTTCTCACTCTCTAGTAAAGCTCAGTGATCACCGTTTCATGTGGAGGCAGAAACGTCTTTATCCAGACGTCATTCTTCCAATGTCGAACTTGCAAGCTATGCCTCTAAGCCAACCAACCATGGGTGCAGGACGTGGAAATAGTCGTCCTGGTCGTTGTCGTGGTAGAGGCAGAGGTCAAGGAGGTAGAGGACAAAGCATTTCTTAATCTCTTTGAAGCGTGCTGAGTTCATCCGAAGGAAACATCTGGCAGGACCCATCGGACAGTGTCGGCCAGGGACGAGGATACAGGCGTCCTAGAGCTCCACAAATTTCCTCCCAAAAACCTACACATTGTAAGTTATATAAACTGTCTCTCGTGTCCATGAAAGACTGATGGTATACGGTTGTAGTCATTTGTTTGCCTATTGTACGTTTAGTGCTCTCTATTATCCTCTCGTTAACTGTTCTATCTGCCAATAGGGTCATCATCTACCCCTCCGAAACCGTCTCGCAGAACTTCAAAGCCGTGTTTTGGGTGGCTGCGATCCACCCGCATCAGGCGTCGATAGGTCTATCTGCATCCAACCCCGTCGATTCCATCTCACACTTGGTACAATGACACTATCACCGCCCTCGCCCTTCCCTCAAGAAAATCGCGTGTCTCCTTCTGTTTCAGGTTCTTTCAAATCACGAAACGCCAAAATCCCACTACTGACGATTGATACCGTGGTGTCGCACCTCCAGACGCTCAGACCACAGATTCTCGAGATGATGAAGGGCGAGCCGCTCTTGATTCCGCTGGAGAGAATGGATATTATGGATCCGAGAAGGGGTGATCTTGAGGATACGAATGTACTCTGGCTAGGCCCCGATCTGGAGAGTCCGAGCCGACAGACTTTGATGTTGAAGAATGTATCTGGTCAGCACTGTTTTTTGTGTGAAGGTTGTGATTTTCGGATGATGAATATCTGATGTCTACCCCAGATTTCATCCACAATTCGTTCAAAAATGCTGGTTATCTCACCGATCAAAGACCACTGAAGGTGAATAATACAACTACTAGTAGTCTCAGCCCTTCCACTCATTCTCACGATATACCACGCGGATCCAGTTACATGCAACAATCATGAACACAGTCTACAGGCCGGGAAAACGACGACCGTTCTCATACAATCATGTTTTAGACGCCCTCGGTCTCAAAGCAGCGGCGTTCCCTGCAGCTAACATCGACATCTCCATCGACCCTGTGACCCGGCAACCAGCGTCTGTACCCATCAAAATGCACGAGGGTAACCAACCAGAACCAAGTAAGTCCCACGTTCGACCTTGAACGCCGTCTCCTAACTCCTCCTTGAAATATAGTCATGCTCAACGAACTTAATACAGACTTTTCCCGTTCCCGACATGCGGCACCGCGGGCGAGTGTGCCTATGGATCTAGGACTGTGGAGGGTTGACGAGGTTCAGATATGTAAACTTGGCAGTTGGGGGCCGGAGGGAGAATATGTAAGCGTTGGTGGGTTCAGCATCGGGAATTTATACTCGGAGAGCGGAAAATGTTGAAATTAAGCACCCTTTTTGTTGTTTCCGGGATGTAATAAGATGGGCGGTTTGTCTTGCCACGAGTTATACTCGTTGTCGTACGACATGGTAATTTGACTAGTCATTTTGTAGTTGTAAATGCTATGCACAGGAAAGGCCTCAAGCTGTACTACAGCAAAACGACCAACATGGCACGGAGGACTTGTAAAAGCTGTTGAAATCATAATTCAATGTTCCTCTCAACAGCCCCTGGTGATGGTGATGTCACATCTTGTGGATGCTATTGTAGTTGCAGGTGTTATTAGGTCACCATCGGATTAGTCAGCGCATCACTGGCCAATCATATCGCTCAATTGGCTGCCGAAGAGCGGAGAAATCTGATCACAATTGAAAGTCCGCAAGGTGGTTTTGTATTTGTTTGTGCGAGCCAAACAAATAACGACAAGAAGACCTGCCTTCCCGCATTGTTCCACTCAACGACCACCACGCTCCACCCAGCTCAACAAGGTCTTTAGCCTGCTCAACTTGCGACCTCTTCCTCTTGATTTCTTTCTCTTCTTGTTGCTGCTCTATATACAGCCCTTTATCTGTCTCTGCCTTGAATAATCATGAGTGAACTTAGAAGGAAGCTCGTCATCGTCGGGGATGGTGCTTGTGGAAAGGTAGCTGTTTTTGTTTCATTTTTCTCCTATTCGTGTCTCTTTCAACCTTTTATGGGGTTCATGCGCATAGCGCCGACAGTCTCTGACGATACTGGACCACTTCGCTTTCTTTTTCTCGATTCTCTGTTCATTTTGTTTCTGAGAACAATGCTAACATTTCTTGATTATTTTGTAGACTTGTCTTCTTATTGTTTTCTCCAAAGGAACGTTCCCAGAGGTAAGAAAATTCGCCATCTTTAACAGCGTCATGACCTCTTACTACTTGTTTTCATCTCACCTCTCTTTCTCTTTCTCTCGCTCTCGTTTGCTCCCATCCGAACGAACTTTTCTTGTCGATTTTCATAGGTTTATGTCCCCACCGTCTTCGAGAACTACGTTGCGGATGTTGAAGTAGACGGCAAGCATGTTGAACTGGCGCTTTGGGATACAGCAGGTCAAGAAGATTACGACCGTCTCCGACCTCTCAGTTACCCTGATTCTCACGTTATCCTCATCTGCTTCGCAATTGATTCGCCCGACTCGCTCGACAACGTGCAAGAGAAAGTACGTAGCCGTTCCGCTATCGTCCATATCTCAATCACCCCTGTCACGCC
This sequence comes from Pterula multifida, assembly GCA_900068985.1. Classification (NCBI taxonomy): domain Eukaryota; kingdom Fungi; phylum Basidiomycota; class Agaricomycetes; order Agaricales; family Pterulaceae; genus Pterula; species Pterula multifida. The sequence continues at coordinate 5,715 of CEMT01385984.1, forward strand.
TCATCAATTATGTGCTTTTTGACATGACAACTAACTCTTTTGTTTGTTTTTGTATAGTGGATTTCTGAAGTCATGCATTTCTGCGCTGGATTGCCTATAATTTTGGTCGGATGCAAGAAGGATCTCAGGAGGGATCCACGTGTGATAGATGAGCTGAGGAAAACGAGTCAACAGCCTGTGTCAAGCGAGGAGGTATGTCACTTATCTTTAATCTATCAGTCCAAATTCTACTTTTACTGTGCATATTTGCTACTTTTCACGTTCTCCATACTGTTATGCTTCCTTCTATTTCTACATTTTATTTGCCGTAGCTGATATCATTATCCCACCGTATGACTATAAACTGACTCCTTGGTTTTCATGATTAGGGTGCGGCTATTGCACAAAAGATCGGCGCCAAGTACTATCTGGAATGTTCGGCCAAGAACGGCGACGGAGTGCGCGAGGTGTTCCAGCACGCTACACGCGCGGCTATGCTCAGCAAGGGCAAGAGGAAGAATAAATTGTGTCTCCTTATGTAAGCGATTTAGAGAAAACAAAGATGGAGACCTTTGGTACACCAAGGACAGCGGTAACAGCTTCTTGACCACCCGCTCCTTCTGGTTGCGCGTTCAACTTTCTTTTCTCCTATCCTCTGTCCCTAATGATAGTCTCAACTTTACGATCTACTGGCTGTCCTTTTCTTTTCTCTTTTTTTGTTTGTTTTACATACATTTCTCCCATGCAACAATTTCTGGTTCAATGGCATGCATACCCTGCGTTACTTCCCAGTCTATCCATATTCTACCTTTCTCTGAGTTGTTCATTCTTATGACCAAACGATGATGTTTTTTTCTTCCTTCTTTATTTCTGTCTCTGATTTAGTTCCCCTACGCTCCTTCTGGCTGGGAGATAATATACGTATGTCTTGAATCAAGGATTTGTGCTGCTATTGAGGAAAGTTGCAACGCCATCATCCATGTATCACGATGTCTGACTCTCAAGCACTATATACTTGTGGCGGAATTCGGAAGGTGAGGCTGATTGCTGACAAATCTGACAGGCTCTAGTATGTCTAGACCTGGTCCATTCCGTCATTGGCGCCAAACTCCTCAGACAAGTCAAATTTAAGATCGCTGATCACTGAGGTTACCAAATTTGGAAATTAGTATAAAGAATCGGTCAATTACTTTTTGTCTTTCCCCATCTTTTTCTGCTTTACCCCACAGTTTTCCCCATATTTCTTGGTCTCCTCTTTACTACGATGATCTCGTTCGATGGGCTACCTCCAGAGGTCATGCAATCCATGTGCACACCCATGCATCTCATCCTACCTCCTGCTTCGTCTCCCACACTTCATTCTCCACCGTCATCACCAACGTCACCGTCCATCGCTCCCAATAGTAGCACAGGCGGGGCTCTCTACTTAGGCTCTCTAATCGCAGTCAACGACATCGACCTCTTACGCTCAAATAGGATCACACACCTAGTACAAGTGCTAGACGTACCCTGGCTGCCTCAGTTCCCTGAGAAGGACGGATTCAGCTGTTACAGGATTGACATAATGGATCATGCTGGCGTGGATTTGGTCCCTCATTTAGATGGGGTATGCGACTGGATCAACAAAGCCCTGAGAGGTGGCGGCAATGTGTTGGTCCACTGTCAACAGGTGGGGCTCGTCCAATCGTTATCTATCCAGCCTCATGTCTCCGGGGTCTGGCTGATTTATGGTGATTTCACCACCCTGATTTTTTTCTGGGGCGGATACTGGTGCTAGTGCTATATACATGGAATCTCTCGTTATATGCGTCAAATTGCGCTATAAGTCCGGCGATTTCGTTCCATATATGCATCCGCTTCCTCTGTATATGCACTTTTGTTTACATCGAATCTCATCGAACTCGTGCTGACTCCTGGTTTTCGTTTGCAGGGTATTTCTAGAAGCCCGGCAGTAGTTATCGCCTACCTCATCAGAAATCTAGGCATGTCGTTCGACTCGGCGTATGCGCTTTTGAAAAGGAATAGGGCGTGCGTGAAGCCGAATCCGGGATTCGTCAAGTCGTTGCAGGACTGGGAGAAGATGTCATCGGTGAAGAGACCTCAGAATGTCAGGAGGTTCACTTCCTGATGCGTGTACCTTGATTGGCGTTATGAAAAGCCAAGGGGATGGTAATAGGTGGATTCAACCTTATATCGGTAAGATTTTCCCAGTTCGTGTGCTTGTGAATTGCGAGCTGATCGCTTTTTTTTGTGTCTATTTTTTCTCTGATAAAGCTTGTATATGCGCACCGCTGGCATCTCTCAGCGTGTCTTACACACTCTTTTTGCACCGGCCATTCTCATCACCTACATTACTGCCGCCACGTCTCCTCATGCGACAGGGACCATCCTGTTGCCTGGAACCGCCGAACAAGCACTCATGTGCCCTCAACAAATTATCTTTGCTCAGGTCCATCATTGATTGCCTGTTCATCTATCTGTCCGACGTCCATCTACCATCCGTTCCTACCATCCTGGCCACGCACACATGCTCCTCTTCTCACTTACCCTAGGACACCATCCTATCATCCTCTTACTCCAAAGCCCGCACACACACACTCATACCCACGGATTATGAATATCCCCAACGATCATCTGCAAACTGGAACGCCAAGTTCCTGTCTCCGCTTCGATCGTCGCTTGGCCCGAGAAGGCCATAATTACATTACTGCTACCACACTTCCCCTTATCCAATAAATAAAACTCAATTTTCACGCTATTCGGCGTCCGCAAGACAGATCAACCATGAGCTTTGTTCTTTTCTTGCCCGTGTAGGCCGGTTGTTTTCCTTTATAGGTTCCGGGATAATATTTGGGAAAGCGGATCCGCAATTCGAGGAAATGAACACTCGTGCTCTTTGTATTCTCGCCTGTCTTTCACCCCTTCACATTTCCTTTTTCATATGTCCGTCTGCCCCCTTTTTCTCCTGATCGAGTTGAAATAGTTCGATCTTACATTTTCTTCTCTCGTTTTTCTGCACCAAGTTGTCGATTCATTGACGCATTCAGGTTGTGATTAGGACGNGTTTTTTTTTTTTTTTTTTTTTCCTTTTGGGCTTTGGGCTACTTATAGAGCACGGTTGTTTCTTCATTTTGTTCTCATCTCTCTCTACATTTCCTTATATCTATTGGTGTAAAACATGCACGATGGACACATTTGATTGAGAATGCCAATTTGCGAGCTTATTGTTTGAGTGTGAGGGAATGTATGCTGCTCTCATGTGGAACTGGAGAATAGCGAAAAGTTTGAAAGGAGTAAATTTTATTATGTTGGGAGGAATGAAAAGAGATACTGAGGACGTTTAGCCGTGCGGAACAAAATTTGGGATTGGAATATGACATACGTCAGGAGGGAGTTGAACCCCCGCCGCTTGCTAGACCAGCTCAATGAAATTAAATGGAAGGCAAGCATGATAACCGTTTCACCACTGACGTCCACTGGGTGTAGGACTGGCGGTCAATTACATTTAGTATCCCGGGCGGACTTTGACTCAGCGAAACAAGTGAGTGCTCAGATACACTGATTATCAGGGCTCACCAGGACCTTGCGATAAAGACGGGAACACCCCACGACTATTCCCTGCCAAGTTGACACTCTCACTCAACCATTTTGTTCTAGGAGTAGGTCGGGAGGATGCTGGATCCTTGTTAATGTATCTTTTGACAGGTCTGATAAGTACCTGTCAATAATATCACAAGGGCCATCGATAGCGTCATGTGCGAGAGGAGACTACTTCTCGTGGAAGCACGCATAATTTATAAGGCAGCAGACCTGAATTTGATTGACCGGAAGCTGATGAGAACTGGATCTGAGGGCCACAGATTCAGGGAGAATGTGCGCCGTGCTCAGATACCGTCTAAAACTGGTACACCAGCGCCGGTGTAGACTGGCGTAAAAAAGGAGCTAAGCACATATACTCAAACCTGACCCCAACTTAGCGAGAAGAGTTTAATGAACATAGTAATACCGATGGGCTAATCCCTGCCATTCTTAAGCTATCATTGTCTTGAAAAACTCAAGATGGCCATTGTTACCCATGTCTACAATGCTAGGGAAATAAAACATTGAGTCAAACCACCCAGATAATTAGACAACTGGACAGGTACTAACGACTACTGCTCTTGAAGACGCTGACTCTCCATGGGTTCTGTCCGTTGTCGACATTCGTCCGGGTACGTTTATGTTCATGATAAACCTGTCTGGCTAATTATTACCCGTTTAAACTTTTGCAATGTCAAGAACGGACTTACTCCCAACTGTAAAACTGCTCCTCCTTCACCATCGTGTCGACTCATTATAGACCCCGCAATATAATTGCAGACGACCTTCACCTCTTGCGGGGGAGTCGCATCAACGTGAGGCTAAGGCAGATCAACAATGATAGTGCTAATATGACCTGGGCGTGAGTATTTTGGCGACGATAAGTGCACACTTGGACTCACGAATTTGTGTGTTGAGGACTGTCAAGGACCTTGCTTGCTGTTTTCCACATTTCAATATGTTGTTCCGCCATTGCTTCTGCGCATCTGGTCAGAATGCTGCTGGGGTGCGGTGAAACCGAGTCAGGTTGATCATTACTCACTTTAGGCGATATCTCCTAACAAAGACCGCGAAAACGAGGGGTTAAATATACTCGTTATAATACCCTTGAATGAATATGGCCTCTAGATGAGACCCATTTAGATTGATGACCAGTTCGGGTACGAAAATGTTTGTAGGTATTGTTTCCCAGTCTTCTTGGTTCGCTGACCACCACTGAACGTGGCTTATTAGACTGAGAGACGAAGAATTCGGGTGATCCATACCAGTTTGTTACTAATGCGATTTTCAGTAAACTGCAAGGAATACGATATTGGGCACGACGTACATAGTCTCTTCAATGTTTATGTGGTCGATAAAACCCCATCGATAAAGTCATGCGTGGGTGAGAGGAACTTGACATGAGAATGTGCATGAGCCGAAGAGCCGGATTGAGACTAAAATTGCATTAGAATGTATTTGACACATAGTTCACAAGACTAAGGTATAACGCAGAAGCCGTTGCTTTAGTAGCCCAACATTCTGATGGTGGTGGAACGGAATGTGGACGAGATCATAGATGTGGCTCAATCAGGCCACGTGAGAGCTGTTTGTTGATGTTGACCCGGTCATGCATGTGCCAAATAAGTCACATATAGTACAACCGAGAGATGAGATAGAAAATGTAAGGCACCCTGTAATGACAGTGCTGAACTGGATATAAGTGAGTTGCCATGTATTCGTGTATGAGCTGGTATGTCGAACGAGGACTGCTTTCAAACATCCTAGCTGTAATCTCAACAATTTCGATGAAATTCATAGAACATGCAATTAAGTTAATCTCACTCCAACAGTTTAAGCCTCCAAACGCTTCGGCTCCTCAACCCTCCCACCCATATTATCTGGAATCGCGAAGTTCTCATCCCAATCCCTCTGAAGAGCACCACCAAAGAACACCTTTCCCTCTTTTTCTCTGTACTGCCTAATTCGTTCTTCAACGACAGGCCGAAAATGACGCATGAGACCTTGGATAGGCCAGGCGGCAGCGTCGCCCAGTGCACAGATGGTGTGTCCTTCTATTTGTTTGCTGTAAAAGAGAAACAAGGAATTAAATCGAGGTAGAGAGCGGAGGGAAGAGAAGGAGACGTACGTCAGTTCGAGTATCATGTCAATTTCACGCTGGTGACCACGGCCCTCGACGAAACGGTCCATCATGTTTTGCATCCAGGTCGTACCTTCACGACAGGGAGTACATTGACCACATGATTCGTGCTTGTAGAACTGTGGAAGAAGAAATCATACACAAGAAGGCCAAGGAAATGAAAGACGGGGATTTACGGAAGCGAAACGGGCAATAGCCTTGATGATGTCAGTGCTCTTATCCATGACGATAGCAGCTCCCGTTCCCAATCCACTCTGAGCATCTTTGAGGGAGTCGAAATCCATCCTACAGGTCTTGCAATCAGCACCGTTACCAATACAATAGAAGAAGAATCAACCCACAACACCTCCTCACACATACGTGGCGGCAACACAGGCACACTTGAACCACCAGGAACGATGCCCAATAAGTTATCCCAGCCACCCCTAACACCACCTGCATGCTTCTCAATCAACTCCTTCAATGGTATACTCATCTCCTCCTCAACAGTACACGGGTTATTCACATGGCCACTGATACAATACAACTTTGTCCCCTCGTTCCTAGCCCTTCCGAAACTCTTGAACCAGGCACCGCCCCGTCTGCAGATTGTTGGCGCAACAGCGACTGTCTCGACGTTCGCAACTGTACTTGGACACCCGAACAAGCCAACATCAGCAGGGAACGGTGGCTTCAACCTCGGTTTGCCCTGTTTCCCCTCCAGCGACTCGATCAAGCCAGTTTCTTCACCGCAGATGTAGGCTCCTGCACCGCGGTGGAGATAGATGTCAAAATCGTAGCCCGACCCACAGGCGTTTTTGCCGATGAGGCCAGCAGCGTAGGCGTCATAGATAGCCTGTTGGAGGTGGGAAGCTTCTTGGAAGAATTCACCGCGGATGTAGATATACGCTGCAGTGGCGTTCATACCACGGCCTGCGACGAGACAGCCTTCAACGAGTTTGTGCGGGTCTCCGCGCATAATTTCGCGGTCTTTACATGTGCCTGGTTCACCCTCGTCGGCGTTGACGACTAAGTACCTAGGCCTAAAGACAGACCATTGATTTTAGTAAAAATATAGAGAGATAGACAAAGAAAAAATCAACCGTTTGTCCTTCTCCCACCCAGGCTTATTCATAAAACTCCACTTAAGACCAGACGGAAACCCAGCGCCTCCACGTCCTCTCAAGCCCGAATCCTTGATACTCTGGATAATCCAAGAATCACCCTTCAGCAGAATCTCTTTCGTCTTGTGCCAATCTCCACGAGCCTGAAAAAGTTGAATTGCAAGAGATCAACAACCACGCAAATAGAGAACAATGAGAGATAAAAGTACCATAGCGCCCTTCAACGTGTGGTCATGTCTGCAATACAGATTCGTGAAGATACGATCCTGGTCTTTCAACCCTCCGTACCGTCTCACAGGTGGATCAGCAACGGTGGCGAGTGTTCGCCTAGAGACTTTAGAAAAAAGCGGCCGTTGAACTGCTACAATAATTAACCCACCAAAGTTAGCATAAAACTGTAGCAAAAGAAACTTGAGTAAGACGGACCTTTGGAACTGAGCATGCCTACAGCCTTTGCTCGTCGTTGACAATGGAATGAGGATGGTGATGTGGGAGACGGAGGGAGTTGGATACAGTGAACGTGAATGAGTGACGTGACTGGACGGGACATCGGATCCGGTCACGGTTTGTGACCATGCTTGATAAGTAACACCCGTGATCTCATTCGATGCCATGACCATGCCTGCTCGTACTTTATCGGATGCACTAGCGATCTCGCTCGTCGCAACCCGGAACAGAAAGAGGGCTCGGAGATTAATTGTATATTTCTGAATATGGCTCAGTACACAGGTGAAATGATTAAATTTCGGAGCACACTATTCGGTTTCATCCTGCGGATCCCGTTTCAGTTTGGGCGTAACAGAATATGGCATAAGATCCTCTGACTGCCTTCTGTAGGCATCACATCGCTAAATTTGTGCAAGAAATTGTGTATCAGGTCACAGGACCGTATCGTATAATCCACGTTGCTCTAACATCATTGCAGATGATGATCATCGAGCGGGTCAAGGAGGATACCACAGAGGGATCGATATTCTTGGACTAACCATGGCTATTTGTTTTCCCCTCGCACCCTGCTATGTCCTTTTTCTTTGACTCGTTGCCCCTTTGGTCTGAAATAGATGGCCTTTTAATTTCTAACTTCTCAGTGTAGTATCTGGAGCTCCCCGTGGATATCCGATAGGTTGATAACTGTCTGAGCTCCTGTCACATGTGATTCGTTCCGTTCGCTTCATGTATTCCTTGACTCGGATCTGCTAAGTGCAGTTGCCCTCAGCCGGTGGAGCCAAACCTATAGATTTGAACCTTGGTCTGTCGATCCCTCTCGTCACATGCATACACATTTCTGAGCCTTCCAGCCCTCATCCATCGTCAATCGTGATTACTCACACGTTTCGAATGGGTTAAATATGGAAATTTCTTCCTACATGTTCGGAGCACACTCTGTCCATAAAATCTCTCGTCATTCATCGATCCCTTTAACCAATACACCACTACCTCCAACCTCATGTCCTGAGGTCACTTGGCTGATGCTTCCCACGGGTTGTTGTGAGGGAAGTGCATCATCTCTGAACTCGAAATCGAGAGCGATGCTGTTCATCTCGACAGTTTGCGCAAAGGAATATCCCTGGTTGATGATGAGAATGAGAGCCGGGGTATACATGGCCTGTGCGGTATTCATGGTGCGCAGAAGCAATGAGATCATGAGACCAACTGTCTAGCAAGGACAATACTCACCGATATGACAAAGGTTGTAACTTGGAAAATACCAGTGCCAAGACGAAGTGACCCATAATGAGAAGTGGAGGGAACCACAATACTCGATAGCACCAGCCTGTTGATCTGCTTGGGCAGAGTGTATAGGTCAATAGGGAGCAAGTACTAGAAGACGTGAGTGAATATACTTGAATGGCAGCATACAAGAATCCAGATTCTGTGAGAAAGATGAGTACACTCGACCCATCAAATTTGTGCCCAGCATTGGATTCAGACACCAAATGTGCGCTAAATATAAGTATGGATAAGTGAAGGAAGCAAATCCAGAATGCTGGCATGCCGTGCTGTGTATCCCATCATCCCTGTGGCCATCAAATTTGCACAGATACTCAGCACAGAGCTGGCAATCGAACAGATGCTACTGATGCCTGAATTGGAAAAACTATAGGTCAGAGGTGCGATGACAGTCAGGACTGATGATGTTATTGAGAGCATTATACAGAGAGTCAGTGCAATGTTCTTGAGAAGCGGTAAATATTGTTCTGCTATGCCTACCAAGAGTCGAGAATATTAGGAAGTACAATACTTGAGACATAAATGATCGTGCACGTCCATTGTATACAGCCATGGCTCTCCAGGCAGCAAGGGCGTCAGTGATGACAAACTATGAGAATTTTATCAGGACTACAGGGTGGGTAGTTACTCTGGGTATCATATCTCACTAATAGACCACAATCTGAGCCATTTCCAATGACCGCCATAACACAGTTCACAGGGTACTGCCAAGGCAAGTTATTATATGCAGCAATTCGGAGACTGAACGGTTTGTCAGAGCCGTCAATTAAGATCGTCTGAAGTGGCGCTAGTGAAGCGGCAGTATAAAATACACCACAAGAATATGTGATGATAACGAAGGTGAAGACAAGGGTGGAGAACATAATCCAAGTCTGGCGTGATTTGTCAGGGCGGCTCCTACGAAAGGTGAATCTAAAAAGCACTGACTGGTGAATACAAGGGAACCTACTGACATGATAGAGCAAAGTGCTATCCCAAATAGCAGAACGTAAGCACCTACGGGGATCATTTTGAGCATTGGATCGCAGTCGATCCAAATCACTGATTTTGATTAACTTACCATAGGTCGTCATGCTTGCAAGCGTTAATTTGAAATTCTGGTCGAGATTCCTACAAATAACTCCGAGGTATTCAATATCACGGGTGGACATGCCTGGAGGGGTAGCCTCTAAGCTGGTGGTAGCTGAAGCCATAGCTTGCTGATAGGTTACTGTGCGGTGGGTGCGATATGAATGACTATGTCACAAATCTCGATAGCTCACTCACCCTCTTAAATAATTCAGAACAGCACCTGGTCATTACTCGGTGGCGAGGAGGGATAGGAAGCCAGAGATATCATGATGAGGATGGCGATGCATTAGATGCATTATTGGACTTGTCATAAAATTCATTTCGGATTCAGCCTTTCACTTTAAACAGAACAATTGACGGTGCATCCATTATGGCGAGTAGCGATAGAAGCCAAGAGATATCAATGTGGATGGCAATGCGTTATCATATGTCGATCTATTATTGTGGAGCCTCTTCCATGAAAATTATTTATGATTTAACTTTTTACTTAAGTAGAACGATTGAAGATGCGGAAAGCAGCAACGGAAGGGAAAACATAACGTCCACCAACTCCTACCGGAGCAAGCCCGTACCCAGCTCGCCCGCTGACCACGAGTCAGCGTCTATTAGACTGAGTATTTATAGCACAGGAACGGACGTTTGCCGTCCTCAGGAGTCCCCAGCACCTTTTTTGGGATCGTCCTTTGTACTTCTATCTATATATTCCGCTATTGGTTTATTTTTACTCAGCTTAGAACTATCTTCTGTCTGTTTCGTTGCTTCTTGTCTTGCTTTAACAAGTCAACCCATGAACTCGACATCGAATGAGTGGTTTATCACACACGAAAGTATCACTGTGAATGCGTACATTTTGTCACAGAATCTTCCCATTGGACGTGAAAATTTGAACGCTAGCATCTCAAGATCTTAAGGGTGAATAAGGTGACGAGCCCCGCTACGCTCTAAGTCGCTGTGGAAGATGCACGTGGCTTCCCTGTTCCTACATCCACCACCGACACTCATGTCCTCTTCATCGTCACCAGTTTACGTCGTCGAATGCATCGCAAATCATCAATATTATCAGATCGAGACGATGTATTAACAATGTCACAAAAATACAGATACAGATAACGAATGAACACGAAGCGATGAAACTGCACGGGACGACCTACACCTAGCTCACTCTTTCTCTATTTTCGTGTTGACTGCCTTCGGCTCCCATCACTAACTTTCATCTCCTCCAGTTTATTTGTTTCTCGATTGTGTAATCAGAATGGTCCCATTGCAGATGACCATCATCGAGAGGGGGTCAAGAAGGACGCTATAAAGGCATAGACAGTTTAGCCACCTTACCTTACACAAACCATTTGTTACTTCCCGATGCTTTTAACTTAGCAGTGTAAACTGAGGATACAAGTCACATTCGTTAGTAAGTGCGGAGCCACCGGCATGTAGTCTGTACAGGGTAGAAGGACAAAGAAGCAACCCAGAAAGAAGAGAAAGTGGAACCAAAGAGCCGACGTCACACGGATATCCATACATCAACATAAAACCCCAGAGCAATATAAAAAACAAACAATTTCTTCTCACCCGGATCCACATCTGGAAAAAACCTACGGTACCGCGCTACCAGCGAACTGAGTAGGAGAAGCATGGCTACCCCCAGCAAGCTCCAAAATCAACTTGCACGCCACATCCATAAAGACAAACGGCGAAACTACCTCGTCCTCTTTACCTTCCCACCCCAGCTTCCCCCCTGTACCCGCATACAACGCTTCCGGATTGCCATGCAACAAGTCTGGACTCCCAGGGACAACTATATGCTCGACCTCATGCGGCGACGCCATATCCCATTTTCCAGCGCCGGGCTGTGTGGACGCGCGATAGGACTTCTTGTGGTGGAAGTCGACGAGGTAGTTGGTTGAGTCCACGTTGTAGAGTTGTATGTTCATTAGGACCTGCGTGCAGAATCAATACGAAGTTAAGATGAGTTAAGTAATGCTGGAAGGGACTGACGACGACATCCTGAACACGAGTTCTTGTCTCAACGAAATATATCGCAGAGGCAGCTTTCAGATTAACATACCCACCTCCATCCATCTCTGGCGCTCTCACAATCCTTGCACCATATCTTCCCATAGACCCATACCGCTGGTGCTCCCCATAATTGCTATAGTTCCCATGATCCCCTTGATAATGATAAGAAGTCCTGTCCCTCTCACGACCTCTAACAATCCCTCCCAGCCCTCCCAGATCCTTCTTCTCCTTCCACTCCATCCCAAGTGTCCTAAGCGTCCTGTACATCTCCAACATAACCTCCATCGGCGGACTCCGGCTCCGGATCCCATAGTGCCACTTCGCACGTGGTAACCCGTCAGCTACACTCATATGTCTAGAATGTCCGTGACCATGATGACGAGACTGTTTGCCGATGATATACGATGCGAGATGATGCGGTTCTGGACGCTGTGGCGGTAATGAGGAGTTGAGGATTGTGAAATTGTTGTTGATGCTCGAGTCTGCGGGTGGTGAGGAGGGATCAAAGTCGATAGGCGGGTAAGCAGACTCGTCTACGGCGGGACCAGTGCTGTATTTATGCTCGAGCTCGGCTTCGAAGGGATTGGGTTCGGCGATTTCGCCTGGGATGGCGATGAGCGGACCGGGTGTAACTGCGTTCCGAGGCTGCACAACCCAACAACGTCAGTCACATCTACCCGAAAACGTTTTCAAAGAGGAGAAAAAGCTCACATCCAACGCAGCCAACGTCGCCTCTCTCTCCACTTCAAACTCCTCCAACGTCCTCCCCATCCGTCTTTTATCCCTCAAAAGCAAATACGCAACCTTCACCCGATTGCCCTCGTTCCCATCCGGCCTCCTCAACGCAACCCTGATATCATCCTTCCCAACGCCCGTCAACCGTCCTGCCAGCTCCGCCACGATCTCATCATCAATCTTGCCGATGCCCTCTACAATATCAAAGTCGACAACCTTGGGCGGAGGCGCGACGAGGGACGAAAGTGTGCCGAGGACGGGGCCTGGGGGAGGAGGAAGGGGTGTAAGGTATCGGGGGAGATTGTGTTTGTAGAAAGGGTGCGCGGTTATTTTGGGTATTGTGATACGCTTGACGGGGTCGATGATGAGCATCGCTGAGATTAGAGAGCGGGCTTCCGAGGAGAGGTGGTTCGGCAGGCGATAGCGACCCTCTGCATACAAATACAACATCGTTAGGAGACCGATTTAGAAAATGACCTTTGATATGGACTCACGACAAATCTTATCGAACAGATTCTCTAGATTGTGGTCCTCAAACGGCAAACACCCACACAGCGCAACGTACAGAATAACCCCACAACTCCACACGTCGATCTCAGGACCGGTATACAGAGCCGATTTAATCACTTCAGGGGCAGCATAGTTCGGACTCCCACATGAGGTTTTCATAAAATCCCCATCTATTGTCTCGCCCGATAACCCAAAATCAGCGATTTTGACATTAAAGTCGTTGTCGAAGAGGACATTTTCTTTGTGAAGAGTAAGTAAGCCATGGGAATATGTGAACGTGCGAATGCCAAATTATTATTATCATTATTTTAGCCTACCTGGTTTGAGATCGCGATGGATGATGTTCATCTTATGGGAGTATTCGAGCCCAGAGATAAGCTGCTGAAAAAGTCGTCTGGCTTTGTGCTCTGGCATGCGCCCGTTCTCTTGGATATACTTGAACAGTTCGCCAGGAGCGTACTCTAGCACGATGATTACATCCGTGGGAGTAGTGATAACCTCGTACCTGTAATATAACCACTGAATTAGATAGAGAGTAATAGAGCAATGGTGATTGTATAAGAAGAATCTGACAATTTGATGATATGAGGATGTTGGAGCGCACGAATGTACTCTATCTCTTTCTGCACACGCTTCTTATTCTTATGCATCATTATCAGAGCCTTTGAAAGAAATTTCATCGCAACCAAATGCCCCGTCACTGTATGTCTCGCCACTGACAAAAAACAAGGCACATCCAGTAACCCATAACATGTATAGAAAATCGGATACAAGACGTACATTTGACGACAGCAAACGTCCCCTCCGCTATATTCTTGATAATCTTGTACTCCCCCAGCTTAGAAACCGGATACACATGTTGTCCTCCTTCCAAAGGCATTATCGTCCTTTCGCAACAAGAAAAACCCTGTCTTCCACTGTTTCTTCTCTCCTCTTAGCACAATATCACGACGTGTGGCGATCGTTCAGATTTATGAAAGATAGCTGAGAATTAGGAAGATATACCAGTCGGAAGGATACGAGGACAGCGATGCATACAGGGATGGAGGAGGAGAGGTCTTTTGTTTGCTGTGGATTTATTTATTTAGTGGTTGGGGAATAACAACTACCGACTAATCCGGATTTATCCGGCAGACCGTGACGTAATCGGCTAAGGTTACTAATATCAAGGCTGGTCTTGTGGCTTTCATACTATTTGCTGACTAATCAATGGTGTCGTGGGATATTCTCACGCCATTCTACCGTTTTAACGTTCCAGCCACTGTTCATCTATTTTCCCTTATGATTGAGTTCCGCTCGGGATATTGTCAACTAATATACAACCCTATCAGGTACAGATAACATCTCTCCACCTGGACCAGCGTCAGTACTCCCAAAAAGTGCAACAACGGCAGCATGTCACAGCGCACACCCCCTTCGCTCACCTATGGCACGTTTGACATCGGAGAGAAATTCACATCTTCAGATATTTCCAAAGCCTTGCTTGACTTAGCAGAGAAACGTGGTATCAAGTATATCGATACCGCTCGTATCTATGTGAGTAGATCTCCCCTGATTTATCATATTTTTGCTGCTCATTCATTCATTCATCTATATCGATCTGCTTGCACATTGAATCGCTGGCGATTCTACGTAATATTGTATGCGATTATATCGAGGTGTATCTAGCCAGATAGTGAACAAAAACTTGGGGAGCTTAATGCACCAGCAAGATTCATCATCACGACCAAGTCTACTGCGTTCTTCCCTGGTGCGGGGAAGAAGGAAAAAATTCTAGAGAGTGCGGCTCAGAGCTTCAAGCTACTTGGTATCGATAAGGTCCGTCCCGCACAGTGATTTTGCGGTGTTTATACTAACAGCGGTGATGATGACGATGATTAGGTCGAGGTTTTCATGCTACACGGGCCGGATGCTACCACTCCCTTCGAAGAAACGATGGAGGCCATCCAAACACTCTACACTCAAGGTTGTTTCAACAAAGTACATCCTTTCTCTGCTTCTCCAAAGTATCCTTATCTTTAACTCCAACAGTTCGGCGTATCCAACTTCTCCGTCAAGCAACTGACGGCCATCTACGAAGTCGCCAAATCCAAAAACTACGTTCTCCCTTCCGTCTACCAAGGCTCGTACAACCTCGTCTGGCGCAAGCAAGAAACCACACTCTTCCCCCTTCTCCGAGCACTGAACATCCCCTTCCAAGCATTCTCACCCATCGTGAGCGGCTTCCTCATCAAAACATCCTCCCAGATCACGGATCCCGCGCCGAACTCACGATGGGACCCGAAGACACCACTTGGCGCACGGTATCAATCTCGATACAATAAACCTGAGTTTTTAACTTATTTAGATAACTATGACGTGTTGGTGAAGGAAGTAGGATTGAGTAAAGCGGGTGTCGCCTATCGCTGGGTTGTACATCATTCGATGCTGGATGGTGCCAAGGGTGATACGGTCATTCTTGGTACAAATAGGGTGGTGCAGTTGGAGGAGACATTAGATGAGGTGGAGAAGGGGCCCTTGGATGATGAGATTGTTCGTAGGTTAGAGGGGTTATGGGAGGATATTAAGGAGACTGCGCCAGATCCGAATGTGTATGCCGATGAGGGACTTTGATTTTTGTTTCAAGATGAAATAAGGTGGGAAGCTTGTACTTTTTGTGTAAGACTTTGATGAGCAAAGTGCGGACATTTATGTTACTCCAGCAATTTCACAGGTGCAACACATCATTATTGTTACAACAGACCGCCATACCTTGTATCGATGACACTCGCGATAACTGATCTGAGCAGACTTGTCGATATCAATCATGCTTCACTCAGTTTCAACCATTCAACTGGGTGGTTTCTTCCACCTCTTCTCAGGCATGCACCCTCAATTCTCTCAGTGTTGCGATATGTCAGATTGTCTGTCCGCAATGCTGGGTTATGCATGTGTTGATAATATCAAAAGGATTCATTAAACCTTGAAATGTTGTGAGGTGATCAACTCCCTTGTTGTGTATTTGTTAATAGCACTTGCTTGTTTCTAATTCTTTGGTCCAGCCCCGTATACGATACATATGTACGAGACTGTGGTTGTAGCCGATGTGCACATGAAAATGCGCAAGAGACGGATGTAGCCAAGTTTCTCAATGCGAGATCTATCATATACAGTACAGCATAATCGCCGGATCGTTTTACAAAGATCGTCGTACGATGGCCGATAGCTGCTATAGGTTATGGAATCATGATGATGAGGTCAAAATGCAAAAGGCGCTAGATTGACTGAAGATAATGTTCAAACTTCAAAGGGCCTCACAAAACACCTCTACTGGCGCAAACGTGCGCCCACCACCGTGGGATGGAATCTGCTTCTATCGCTGCCTCCAATCAATTTCGTTGATCAATAGATGATTGTCTGCGTTGATGCGAATCGCTTGAGCCACTATTTAACCAGCTCTCTTCCTCATTAAATTCCATGAAATCGTCCTTTATATTGCACAATCCCCAAGCATCGTCAATGGATTCGGCTATCATCAAAGCCAACACCTCCCTTCCGAGCATATCAACTGCTGACATTGAGTTTGTCGGAAATATAGGTCGGCACGTCGACATCAGTAGCAAATACACGCTTGCAGAGATGACAGTCTTTGGTGAGTTATCAATGACCAGGGATCTGAAAATGGGGTAATAATGCCAATACTCGGACATAGGTCCATATGTTGTGCTATGTGGGATGGCCGCTTGTTCGATTATGTCGGTACTGTTTTCTTATCAGTACCGTAATGTCTGTGACTCACATTCGCAGAAACCGCCGTAAAAAAACACGCCGAACATGGATCCTCTTCGGCGCTTTAGTCATCACATTCCTTACCACCACTTTTGAGTTTTGTGCAGATATAGCGTTACTACTTACTCCAATTCGAACGATGTTGATCGACAATCCTGATAAGCCTTTCGATACCCGAGTAGCTGCATTTCAGAACCTGCCTTGGACTTCTCCCGTCACGAATACCCAAATGGTAATCATAAGTGATGCGGATTCAGGCTTAGCAGTGAGATATCAAAAGAATTTCCACCCAGTCCTTTTTACGAGACCCTCCTAGTTCTTTATCAATGACACCCTTGCCGTGTGGAGAGCCATGGCCATCTATAATTCAGCATCAAAATCATTGATGGGTCTAGTCACGTACTTCTTAATATTTGCCGGCTTTGGTAAGTCATTGGAGACATATTTATGGACACCTGGTCTGTAGAGCACTACATTCAAATTATCCTGCATAGTACTTTCAATACCAACAGCAATCATTGGTATCCAGCATCCGGATCAATCGAATGTCTTTCCTATGTCAAATGCTTTTAGCATCCTTTATATCACTGGCTCTGTGCTGAGTATCTGCACAAATGGAATGGAGACGGCCATGATTGGATATACAGCATAGTACGTCGATGTTTCAGGTCTTTTTCACTTGACGTATCCAAGTCTCCCCTTTAGTCAGCATCTGAATATCGAACACAAAATCCAGAGGAAATTCAATGGACAACGGATACTCGTTTTGCTCACTGAATCAGGATTGTTGCATGTTGCCATCCAAGTATATTCGTTCGCTGGTTCTAATTTCAGACTCCTGCTGAACTTGCTGCCCACCTATTTAGATAACTAGGTTAGCAATTACTGTGGTTGTGGTCCCTTCCACTCCAAAATTTGGACTACTCAGTACTGCTAGCCAGGTTTTCGAATATGTAACTGTTATAATCTCAGTATGTTCAATAGTTTTCGACCACCCAGCTCTCTTATTACCCCTTGCACACTACTGACGATGGATGACCTGCACCAGGCCATGTACACCCCAGCGCTCATTCTCATCATCAACTATGGATATTCGATTGCAGACACCATCCAAATGAGTAACAAGTTCAGAGCCGATGCCACTCCTTTGCACACCCTCAGCAGCATCACATTTAGTGAGCGCCTGAACACCACCTCAAGTCAATTGTCCGACACTGGGGGTATTGGCACTGAAACGGAAGAACTGGCGTAGTACGATCAATGCAGTTCAGTAGCGAGGAGATGCTTGACTATGAAATTCTGCGTGCTGCCTTGTAGTATACATAAGTGCATGAAAAATGGCCCTGTCGAGTGTAATGTACCAACACCTTGTTCAGTCTATGTTTCATACTATTAGTAACTAAGAGAAGCTAGCAAAACTGTCTCTGCTTGAAGCTATGGTTTCGTAGTTGTGGATACATTCATGGCACATACATCACTGTCACGAAAGGAGCCCATTCTACTTGCTACTTACCAATGCCACGTGGTCACCCCCACACAGTTGCGGTTCTTGGGCAGATCTAGCGCTTCTGATGTTTTGGTCGCTAAGCAGGACTGACTTCGGAGCTCTTCTGCCTGTGATGCATCCAGTTGCGCATACGCTGCAGGTGGGATGGCGGCGGGGGAGTATCATCTTCCATGAAGATGTCGCATGTTAGCTGAAATCAGGCATGCGGCTTTAGTGCTAGGATTCAGA
Source organism: Pterula multifida (assembly GCA_900068985.1). Taxonomy (NCBI): domain Eukaryota; kingdom Fungi; phylum Basidiomycota; class Agaricomycetes; order Agaricales; family Pterulaceae; genus Pterula; species Pterula multifida. Next base: position 24,082 of record CEMT01385984.1, read on the forward strand.
ATAAAAAAATGCATGGAACATACACGCTTTTGCCTCTCGACAACCCATTTCTCATCAGCTATCACCACAATTTTCTCACCAGGTCTATGAATGCAGAATGAGTCAGAACAAGGAAACGATTTGGAGGGAATGGGACTTACTCCAAGGTTGTTCGATCCTCATCTTCCCAATGACGCTTCTTTGTGTAGATTGCAAAC
>CEMT01385990.1:0-59606 GCA_900068985.1 Pterula multifida
AAACCTGGTCAGTATCCCTTTCAAGGAATCGTCCTGAAGATCTAACCTGTCACTTGCCAGGATCTGCTCACTGGAAGATGTTGGTTAGCTTCCCTCTTTGGGGAGGAGGGGGAGACTCATGTGGAGACTCAGACATGGATGGTAGGGGCAAGCAAGGTAGATAGGAGAAACCAAGGTCCACAGTGGTCTCAAAACTTTTTTATTTGCTTCCAATAATGTACTGTAGACTACAATGTGGTGTGCACCTTGCCTGATTGTGTGCCACCAGCTACTCCTTTATGATGTGACACTGTTGTGACTTGTGTGACATATCCATGACTACCCATACCCCCACCTGCCACTGAGGGTCAGGGTATGGTGTGGGGTGACAAGTGGCTCAACCCAACCCCACCCACCAACCCTGGGGTTGCCTATACCCCATGAAGATCACTAGCCATAGTTAGTAGTCCCTCTTTGGATCAGTTGCCATTCTATCTTTGTCTTCTGTTGATATTTGTTTACATGCTTCTAGAGTATTACCAATCTATTATTAGATTGGATATAACTATATAAGTATGCAAGAGAATCTGTAGGATTCCCTTTCCTTATTATCAATTTGGCTTTAGGCAATCTACTTCCATTACAGCTAGGCACTCAACAACACAAAGTGCATCTCTGACCACAGCTACAGCCACCATCACTCATCCACCACCACTATCCTACAATAACATTGCCCAGCAAATCATGATAGTGGTGAGCACATCACAACAAGGATCACAACAATGATAATTACACAACAACAACAGTGACTCCCATCACAAGAATGACAACCACACCAAATAATATATATCATGTAGCTTGCAGTATAGTACTCTTAACTTTGTTATTGTATTGTGCAGGAGAGTACTCTGGGGTCCAATACACAGTACACTATACCCTGTCCTCCAATTGCAATAACATTCTGAGGACCATAGCCTGAATAGCATAATGAACAGAGATGATCATGAAGTGATCACGAACTATACAGAAAAAGTTCCTGAAGCTCTAAATTGACTGTGACCATGTTTATGGGTCTTGAATAGATCACGAAATCATGTCATCACCAGTGATGAAACAAATTGCATTACATGACTGTGTTACAAACAGAAAAAATTATAGCAATACCAGTCTATCCTGCTTGGAACGAAGATAAGGTGTATACCATTTTCCCCTTTCCCTTCTTCCCTTTACTCATTCCTACTTGTTGCTGATTTGAAGTAGCTAGTACATCGCCACTGGTGTTCGTCGTGTTTGCAGTATTCACCCATGCAGGGACAGAAGGCCCGCTACCCGAACCTATGATATTCCTGAGAGAGCTATTCCCACTCACAGGGGGTTTTGCCCTTGTGCTGCTGTTCGATGGTAGCTCAGGAAACATTTCCTTACTGAACTTTGGTGAGGGGGTAGATTGTATCGGAGGAGTTTGCGTTCTGGAGGATTTGGATGCAATCGGTGGGAAAGCATTCAAGGAATTTGGTGAGCTAGAGGACGGATGTGTGGTTTTTGGTGCTAAGGCAAGGTTTGGTGCAGGTCCAGGGATGGGTCGTAAGGGTGGGAAATGATGCTGAATTTGAGTGGAGGAGCCTGGTGGTGCGTGTCCGGCAGCCAGCGCAACACGATCCCATACCTTTCTGGAAGATTGAGTATGCTTGATGTTGAGTACTCGTCCAGAAGCAATACCAGCATAGCCTGTTCCCGTACTTGTGGATGCTGACGGGACAAGCTCTGGGAACTGGCGTCGTTGCTAACAATGAATAGCATTCAGTATAAAGCTTATTTTATCATCACTAGAAAGTTTACCTCTATGTCAAACCCTTTCCAGGAGGCCAGCAAATCCTGCTTCTTCTCTTCTTCTTCTAGTAAGTCAACAAAGAGGTTGATCACGCTAGCCGTATGATCAAGCTTGTGGTCCAAAATATTCCAAAGTGTAGAAATGAGATCTCTGGCGCCAGATTCAGAAGCGCGATAACTACGGATAGCTGCCTTCACAGAAGGGACTGCATAGGCTGAGTTGGGAGTCAAATTTTCAAGACGCCGAATGAAGGCTGCGTGCCTCCTGCAACAAGCGAGAAGTTGAGTAACGGTCGAATATTAGAAAAGACGTGATCTTACTCGGCGCTTACTGGATCAACATCCCCGCGTGAAGGTTCTGGAGTCGCTTTTCTACTTGGACTATGAGAAGGAGTTGAGAGATTTTGCACAGCAGGAGACGCTTGATGTGTCAGACTGCTTCCAAAAATTACTGTCCGACGACCAGCATGTTCGGGCCGGGTAGGAGGTTGGCCACTGATTGGTGTCGTTCGCGGTTCTGGCTCACGCTCTCCGTCACTGCGATCGCGCCTTCCCTGACGGCCGGAGCCGACGACGCTGACATCTTTAAACTCGAACTCTATTCGCCGAGCATCGCGGAGATCTTTGGCAGTCATCTCACCTCGATGAGCCTCCATCATGTGCCCCTTAAGATCCATGGCGGTATTGAATACCACAAATTTCTGAGCAAGACAAGTAGGATGGCTGCACGCAAAATGTGCTTGATTGAAATGCTTTTCCTGTAAAAATGGTGAATAGTGCACCGTTAGCATTAGTGTAGTTTTTATCTTACGAGGATCTCGTAATTCTGAAAACTGGTAACAGTATCAGAAAGCGTGCAGCACGAATGAATCAGAGACGAACTATAAATCTCTAATCTCATTCCGCTTGCAGATAAAGCACTCTTCGTGATGTTCTCGCATATGACAATACAGTTCATCATCACCAAAAAAGCATTCCCGGCAAAATTCGCAATATGGATGAGTTCCGCCTTCAACATCTCTCGGTGCATTTCGCTGGGATCGGTGGGAGACCGATGGTAGATGTACAGACAGTTGGCTGTGTGTGTAAAGTGCGTGCTCGTGGGCAAATATCTTTTTAGACCGAATACAAAGTTCGCTGGAAGGAGTGAATTCGCTCGTCAGATTTTATCAAGCCCATGCAATGATACAGAATTACCACATAAGCTTGCCATGAGTAGCACGGACATGAAGGCGAAGGTCACCCCATCCATTGGCAATATAATCACAAGACGAATCGGGGCAGTTGAAACGTAACAGGAGCAGGGTGTCATCCATCATATCTTGAGTCTCGAAAAAAATTGAGAGTTTATGATCCTTGAATTGGATGGACTCTGGAGAAAATGAAGAGAACGTCGCATCTGAAGATTCTGTGAAGATGGCTGTAGGTTGCGGCTCCTGCAAGACATGAGAACGACAACTTCCTGGTAGGGAGTCGACATGATGCATACTTTACAAAAAGTACATTCGAGTTTCTTGTACAATGCGCGAAGACGCAGAGAACATACATGGCAAGTACGATGATTGCAAGCTGAGACGGCATGATATTTGATGGGCTCAGCACATATAAAGCAGATTTCGACCTCGGTGCCAGATTTGTTTGCTGACTGGATTGAATGGTTAGGAGTGGCATTAGATGCCTGAGGCGGGTGCTGGGGTTGGTTCGGTTGCCGGTGAACTAATCTTCGCTGTTGGGGACGTCGAGACTTTGATTTTGGACTTTGAGCCTCAGAGTGGGGTGGCTTATCAGTCGTTGGCATGATTGCTGTTGGGCAGTGACGATGATCAAGCCGTACATGTAATTCTGGATTTTTTGACTCTTGAAAGTTGGATCCGTACATAAGTATATTGGAGACTTTTACTGACTGACGAGTCAATAAAAGCTAGTGACACAACCGACGTTTCATTGTTACATAACGTTTCAGCTGGTGGTACCTGCTTAACCTGAACAGTTGCGATGCTGAACCAACCATCGTCGAATTCGACCCCTCCCCCATCGGCTGCTGGCCCATCTCATTACTATCGCTCTTATCCTCCCTACTCGCCTGATCAATTTGTCTACCACGACCATTCGTCTTATTCGAATGGTCATCATCCCCTGCCATCTCACAATCATCGTACCCCACGCTCAAAATCTCGTAGAGGCACCTTCAGTTCGAGATCTAGTTATCAACATCATTACCCTAACAACTATCCCCAGCCTCCGTACTATAGTAATATATCCCCTTTCAACTATCCTAGCTATCCCCAGGCTTGGTCACCCTACTACCATCCTCCCCCTAACCAGTCAGTACCCCCTACATCACCTCCCGGTCTTCATACATATGAAGAATTCAACCAACCCTCATATATACATGAGTCTGAAATTGCTGAGCACTCATTGTCCATTATTGACAACCCTGAAGAGGCCAGGACTCAAACAGAATCCGAATCTGCATTGAATGATGGACAAACTGCTGAGCCCGTGACAGAGTCGGACTCTGTCTCGACGGCAGCTTTACTCTCGACTTTGGGTGGTTGGGCTATCTGGTCCCGGCGGCCGCACGATCCAACGAGTGCTCCCGGAATAATCATTTCCCCACTCACCAAACCACCATCGTACATCCTTCAACAAGCTCTAGACATGCCTACCCCCCCACCATCTCCTCCTCCTCTTTCGTTTGTTCATTCACTCACTCGATCTCAATATGACGGTGCAGCTGAACCCTTACCTAAAGAAAATGCTGACACTCTTCATCACACCGAGGCTGTCTCCGTTCCATCCTCGTCTGCAACCGAAACAACGCCAACCACAACTTGCCCCGCCTCTCCTGCTTCATCCAATACGTCTGTCTCCGTTGGAAATAGTTCTTCCCAGCCTACTGATGCACCCGCATCAACTGATTCTCCATCCTCTCCTGTCAGCAGTGCAGCTTCCATGACATCAGGCCAATCTGTATCCCCAACTGAAACTCTGCTCCCTCCACCCCCTCCTCATCCTGTCAAAAAATCTTGGGCATCGTTACTCCGCCCCCCTCCTGGCAGTGCTCCCTCTCCCTCTGGACTTCCGGTGTCCTCTGTTGTTGGTTTCTCCATCCCTGCTGAAGCGACTGCTTCGGTTGCAAATGTAAAATTCACCAATGCCAAAAAGACAGCTCTTCTATCTCTTCTTGCTGGCAAGCAACCAGGTAATTCCGGACCTGTTTTTGGCTACGCAAGCGCTGCCTCTGCCTCTCCTCCAAAGGCCGTTGTTCCTGCTCCTATTGATATGCACAAAATTCGTCCTCGAGGCTTAGTAAACTCCGGCAACATGTGCTTTGCAAATGCTGTTCTTCAAATCCTTGTCTATTGTCACCCATTTCATTCATTTTTTGCTGAACTCGGGAAGCTTCTACCACCTGTCAAAATGTCACCCTCTAAGACTAGATTACTTGGCTGTACTGACTTTGATCACGCCCTATCTACTCCTTTGGTCCGGGCTACAGCAGAGTTTCTACAAGAATTCGTAGTTAAGGAGCCGACCGCACCAAACCAACACAATCCGGTTAAGGGGAAGGAAAGAGCCAGAAGCAGCGAACCTCACAAGGAGCCTGTGGACGATGAATGGGATACTTCTTTTTTGCCCTCTAACATTTATGACGCCATGAAAGAGAAAAAGAGATTTGAAACCATGAAGGTAGGTCTCTAACAGTGCATTTCACTGATTTCCACTGATTCCAGTCATCAACGATTAGGGTGGCCAACAAGAGGATGCTGAAGAATTTTTGGGTTTTTATCTGGATGCCCTAGAGGAGGAGTTATTTTCCCTTTCCAATTCACTTTCGCCTTTTCAACTAGCCACTTCTACAATGATTTCTGCTACTAAGGAAACCAAAGAAGTGCAAGAAGATGGTTGGATGGAGGTGGGGAAGCGAAATAGAATGGTCTTAACTCGAACAGTAGGTACCTGTTCCTTTCTTTCGGTGCATCTCACCTTCGCTTTCAACAGACCAAAAATACGGAGTCCATCATCTCTCGCATATTTGGTGGTAAATCTAGGTCAACTGTCAAGGCAGTTGGCCAGAAAGATTCTGCCGTTGTGGAGGATTGGAGATCGCTGCGTCTTGACATCCAGGTAGGGACTTGGGCTTCTACGTCGCCTTCTCTATTGACCCTGTCCTTGCTTGCTTCAGCGTGAGCAAGTGCTGACCATTCAAGATGCACTTGCGCATATATCAGACCCGCAGTCGGTCCAGTTGACACATCCCACTCACCCAGAGATTACTCTTGAGGCTAATCAGCAAGTGTTGCTAGAAATTATGCCCTCTACCCTGGTCCTCCATATGAAACGGTTTTGCTATGACACAAGTGTTGGAGGCGTGGTTAAAGTAGGCAAACACATCAAGTTTGGACCCGAACTGCAGATAGGAATCGGTTGGTACCACTTTTCTGCAATATTCAACACGTTTTGACTGGTTCTCAGACTTGCTTTCACCAAACGCGCGTCCACGTCAGGTGACAAAGTACAAACTCTTTGGTGTGATTTATCATCATGGCATTTCGGCTGGGGGTGGCCACTATACTCTGGATGTACTACATGCTGGTCGATTCGGGCCTGGACAGGAGGGCTGGATACGCGTAGATGATGAACTAGTTTCAGATATTAAAGCCGACGACGTGTTTAATATCAGTGAGAAGGATGAGACTAGATGCGCATATCTACTCTTCTATAGGAAAGTAGCACATTCTAGTAAGTAGACAACGTTGGTACTGGACAATTGATGATTGGATCCCCGCTACCTAAGCTGTTTCAAGAAAACTCTCGATCGCATTCCTGCTTCACGTAGAGAATGATTACCGATTTTGGTTTCTTCTAGAGAAGACTGGACTTTGCTTCAATGCTTTTAATAATAACCATAACACTAGTACTACTGGTAGAGCCTGTTCATGATCAGGTGATTGGATAAGATAGTTTTCGTGACTCATCTCAGTTCAACCTGTTCGACTCTGTTCGTCGAGTCTTTGTGTATACATGCCAGACGTGCATACGGCTCGCCTCTGCTCACAGATCATACACTCACATTTTGGCTCCTTGACTGCGGTACCTCGTCTTGTAATACTACTATACATCTACCACTGACTAATACTGGATAGAAAGTTGTTTCTGCGCTACTCGCTCGAGGAAGGCTTACACTTGCTCAACTGATTCGCTACACATCTGTGAAACAGAGAAGTATAAGAGCATCACTTTTGACACTTATTCAACACAACTTGGTCTATCACGACCTCACGGAGTCTGAAGGTGAGATTTTTGAGGTGAATATAGACGAATGTCTGGCGCGTCTGCGATTCGGCAAGTTTGTCTGGCAGGCTGAGCAACTGTTTGGAGAAGCAGTAAGTTTGACCGGATTGTTGCTGTCGTTATAATCTTATCGTTTCATGCCTTCAGGGGGCTGAGATAGTACAACTTATTCTTGATCACGGCAAATTACGAGTTCCTGATATCTTGCCTCAATTGTCAAGCGGCGATCTCAAGCGTACAGCTTTCTTTGCACCAGATCTTGAGTCTGGCACTTTTTTGACTTAGTTCTTATCTAGGAACCAAAGTTCTTACTCGATCTATATACCACCTTGTTTCCAACTCCTATCTTAAACCCTGTACAGTGCTGTTGCATATTTCACCCCGAGACAGACTAATGAAGTACGAGGCGGAAGAAATAGCCAAGATACCTGGTCTGCCTACCACTAAGCAGCTTCGTGAGGTCAAAGAGGCCGCTCGAGCGCGCCTTCACAGGGAAGAAGGAGAGGAGAAGATTGGATTAGTAGGCTCACATTTTTTCCACAATGTCTCATGGACCCATGGCTTAGTTTTGTTAGAAAGATTCCTCAAATGACGCGAATCACAAATCCTCAAAGGTAATTCTTCTGCGATTTTCCATTTGGCTCATTTTCGGTGACCCATGGAAATTTTAATATAGAAGAAAATTCAGGAAGATGTTGATGTAGGCGTTATGCTCGGTCTTTTCTCTAGCATCGTTTAGCAGATCACTCATAGCGCGAACTATATTTTCGTGTTAATTACGAACGATTTCATCTACATTTCCGAAACGAGGTTAGTTGTGCGTGTCACTCTTACGCTCACCTACCTAATGTCGTGTCCTTAGCTTATAGAGGCAGCAGCTAGAGAACGATATAATGAATCTACTGCGTTAGTGTTACGTGCGACTCTGAAAGCTTCCGAGAGTAAAAGCTTGAGATTATCAGACATTCGATCGGGTATATCACTATTTCTTCAGCTCATTCCATGCGTATACTCAGCTATAGATTTAGAACCAACCACAATATCTAACATTTGTATGCAGCTCTCCGAGGACAATGATCTTTCCAATGGACTGATAATAAATAATACCAAAAAGCTACCACAAGCAGCGCTAACTAAAGAGTATATCGGGATGCTATCATCCGCTGACAATCCCACCCCAGAGGGCAGAAGTGCATCATTCGTCACTCTATCATCCTCAAAAGTATATGTGGAATTTGAAGTAATCTGTCGAAGACTTCGTCAGCGGGTACTAGAAACTGTTATCAAGGAGTGGCACGGCCAAGAAGGTGTTAGGTTGGTGAGGCTATTGCTCTCCATTGGAAAATTGGAGGAGAAACAGGTACGCGTTCGAGGCGCATGTGCACAATGCTCAATTATATGATCCTTGTCAGATCTCCAAAATGGCACTCATGGCCATGAAAGACGTTCGAACATTATTAGCCACTATGTCGAACGATATGCTAGTCAGCATACAAGAAATTCCCAAGACTGCAGATCGAGCACCTTCAAGAACCTTTTACTTGTGGTAACGAACAAATCTTTTTACTGTCTAACATCTTGCTTATGTTCAGTTATTTCTTTAGGTATGTCGACTTGGAGAAAGCTTATTCCGCTGTACTCTGCAAACTCTACAAGACAATGTACAACATTAGCCAGCGACATCAAGCAGAATTAATGGATTCCGAACTGAAGGCTGTATTGGAGAAAAGGCAGAGGAGCGATATTTCCGATGATGAGTCGCTACTGACAAGGATCGAGAGGGAGTTGATCCAGCGATGGGAAGTAAAGAGAGCTAGACTGATGATCTTAGAAGCTAGGGTAGAGGAATCAGTCTTTGTTTTGCAAGGTCTGAGCGTCTTCGGACTAAAAGATGATTGATCCTTCTTGATTGAATATTGGAGTGGTAATACTCTTACGGCCTACTTGCACAGTATGATGAACGCTACACTGGTAGTGACTAGTGACTGGTGACGATATGTTGAATCTGATGCACAATGGATGATGCATGATGCATGCCTCGTCAGTCACTCGGCTCTGCTTCTTCCCGGTTCCCCGCTTTCAACTTAATAGAATGTCGGTTGAGGAAATTCTTGAACGCTTCGTCCTTGTCAGCACCCACGCTTTCTTCCCATTGTTTTGTCGAAACGATGAGCAGGATTACCTTAGATATAAGCCAAGGGATTGCAACGATTACCCTTAGGCGTGCTAAGTCCTTGAATGCCATGACGACCGAAGGCTCGTCTATGCATATGTTACTCCTGAGTATGGCGGTCGTCTCACTATGACTTTAGATTATGAGGATTTAGCAGTCAAACTTAGAGAGATTGACAAGAGGCCGGATGTACTCGTCACCGTCCTACAAGGTGCCCGTCCTAATTTTGATCCCTTCATGATTCCCTGACAGGTGGACAATACAGCGACTGGAAGATGGTTTTGCGCGTAAATCTTGGTCAACCCATCTTGCGACTAATCAGCTATTTCTCACACATTACAGTGGAACCGACGTCAAAAGGCATTCACAGTCTGATAGCAACAAGGCAGAACCCGGTCTGCGTCAACAGTTTGTGAATCGGGTGTTCCTTAGTACAACGGATACCAGTAAAGCTGTGAGGACTTCCTTGGCTTCCTCTGCTCCAGCTAAATGCAGGCCCGTTGTCTAGCTATATTCTCATTCGAAGATCTTGGTGGCTGCTTTAAACGGCCCCGTAATGGGTAGACGCCCGCTTTAGCTTTCTCTGTCTGCCTCAGCTGACAAAGTCCGTGTCTAGGGATCGCTGCAGGTAATTAATACCGCAAACTCTCAGGGGACCCTTCTCACCTGTTTGTGTAGCGTTGCTAGGTCAATTTGATTTTATTTATGCGATGCCCAACGTCTGGCTTTCTGTGCCCTTCACTTTCCTTGGTGAATTTATTTGGAAATGATCAACCATTTTTCTCATCTCAGGAAATGTTGTAGGGATCGTTACTGAAGGAGGTTCTAGTGTTACCTTTACAAACAGAAGTAAGCCCCACGTCCTTGCTCTTGTTACAACGACTCACCAGCCTGATTCGGAAAGTGGGCGCGGCTAAGGCGAATGAAGTGCTACTATGGGGCAAGAAGATGACTGCAGATGAGCTCCTTGCTTCGGGTTTTGTCAAGTAAACATATCCTTTTCTCGTGCTCTTGTCCCTCATCGTCTTCGTTGAAGCCATATCTTCCCGCATGAGCCTGCAGAGTCATTCCATGCGACTGTGAGGTTTTACCTACATCTACTTTATTTCACAGGGGAACTCAGTCGTCTTTTCTCATTCAGATTCGAGCCTACTTACTGGAACAGCTGCGAGGTTTGGATCCAGATTCTCTCCTAACAGTGAAGCGTCTTTTGCGGGCAGCCGCGGATGAGAAGAATAACCCGGACGCTGCAAACATGAGAGAAAGCTATGTGAGTGCCTCCTTTCTATCGATCGCAACGTAAATACTGAGCCAGTCTGTTAGGCACAAGCAGAAAGGTTTGCCAGTGGTGCTCCTGCCAGACAGTTTGCAAGGATTGCCCGAAAGGAGATCAAGCACAAACTGTAGTACCTTGCGCTCTTTGCTTGCTGCTCATTGTCTACATTCGTAATTCAGTTCGATCTCTCCTGTCAAGTTCCGTTGATGTTGAGATAAATAACCAGCACTGATTCCCCCACTTCCCGATATGAGCAATTACGAGCCACAGCGTATTCAAGAGCTGATGAGCAACTTGAAGAGCCATTGTGGTCTGATGGTGCTGTACTAATAACCAGAACCTATTTCTAATTCAATGTAATCATGCATCCCAGTCTCGCTGAGGAGGAGCAAATGCTAGTACTGTATCATGGATATTTGAATTCTGGTCACTGTTAAGCAGGGCTTCTTTGAGATTGTGCGGATGCTCCGGATCTTGAAAGTGTTCATGTAAGCAGAAGATTACCCTGGCCTGGCCAAGGAGATTGAATGAAGTAGTATGGCATGATGCTCCCGGGCGTGAAGGTGTGAAGGATCATATACATAGCATAAATTGGATGAAATGAGTGCAAATACATACATTTATATGAAAAAGCAGGTTATTATGTTACGGGACCAGTCTGGAAATGTAGTAACTAAAACGAAGGTTGGAATGAATATCGTTTAGGTTTTAGGCTACCGGAAAGAGCCGGGGGAGTGCAGGAGGCAAGACGACCACAGAGGGTGGCAACACTTAGGCTTGTTGTCCACAACGCTGCCAATCGACGAGCATCGTCTTCCCTTCCTTGCCGTCGGCTGTTACGACCCTTTCTCACTGTTCTGTGGGTACAGCTGGGACGCCCTATCCCTCCTAGAACACTGTTGTACCCATCCGCTATCAACACTAGAGGAGCGTTATGATAACTTCGCAGCAGCAGTTCTCAGCAATGCCAGAGCAGATCCAGCAGATCTCTCAGATTGGAATGCTCAACCAGTATACTCTTGCACCCTCTCCGGCTGATGTTGAGCCAAAGATGCCTTCCTTTATATCAGGCTTTCCTCCGCCACCTCCACCTGCTACCAACTTCCAGTCTCATTCTACTATTTCCCCTTATGTTTCTCCAACTGCAGACCTTTCGTTAACCTCAATTATGCCTACTAAAAGCAATGACATTGTCCCTTCTACCTCTCAACAAGGATCCATCATCCAGCCACCTTCGTTCAATGATGCAGACGTTATGCCCCTCGCAATCAGTCATCCTACCGACCCCATGCAGCCCAGGTCAGCCAGTCCCGATTTATCTTCGATCAAGGACATGTTTTCTAGGTGGGGCCAACACGTTTCAAATTCCTTTATAGACTTACACATCACAATCCAAAATCAGAATTACCTCCAACTCCAATCTTGCTGTTGACTACTGTCGTCTTGGACAAGTGGCTTCGCTCAAGAATCTTACACAGGACTTGGCTGATGACGTCGAGGTTATTGCTAGAAGACTCGGATTTACTGTCAGCCTCAAGAGTGAGCATAGTCCTTCAATCACCACGGAACCACCCTCTTTTGTTTCTCGTCACGGTCAAGGCATGCGCAAATCAAATACATTACCTGCCGAACTGTCTAGATCAGGCAGAAAAAGGGCCTTCTCAGCCTTGGATTTGGGTGCGCCCAGTGGCAGGACGTACCCTCCAACCCTTCGTGGACTCAAGGACGAACAGAAGATATCACTTGCCTTTCATATGTCTCTCATCAAAGAGGAGCCTGTATCTGGGCTAGAATCCACGCTCCCGTCAGCCCCTTCTATATCAGCACCTGCTAAATATTCTTCGCCTGTCGACCCGCCTCCTCTGGATGTTCCGATCAAGGTCGGCGACCCATCCTTTCCTCCACGACCACCGTCCCCACCCTGCAATGCTATGGATCTTTCCGCTGCTAGCTCCATGTTTTCTTTATCTGCGCCTGCTTTTGGCTACCCTAATCAAGCAATGGCCCCAATCAATCCTGGTCCTTCTTGGAGTCATCTGAACCCCCCTGGTGTTTCTCAGTGGACTGGGCCTACCGGCTTCATGGATGTGAACATGTCTCAACCTGATCATATCGTCCCACCGCCAACGCTTCCCGCTCTTTCCCTTGGTGTAAGCGCTGGTTGCCCCTCTCAAGGTATACGAGCACCTATCATTGCAGCGCCTGCCCAGCCTGAGCAATTGTTGCACGATTCTCTTCCCACCTTAACCCAGAGCCTTTTTGGACTGAATGCCCCAGTGCATGACCTAAACGAATCTCCTCCCGCTACAACTACTAAAACTGTTCGCGACGACGACGACGACGACTACTTTGATGAATATGACAGCGATCCACTCATCAACTCAGCGGTAATTGACGCACAGTGAATTATTGTTGCTTCCTACTTAAACCTAACATTTCAACCAGCCATCACCTGGGTCAGACATCCCTTCAGAGTACAGGCCTGATGTAGAGCGAATCTTCTTCGAATACTTAAATTCGATTTGCTCGAATCGTGAGTTAATCTCTCGTCGTTTTGTTGGGAATTTCCGTATTCATACAACCGGGTGATTTAGTGGATGCCACTGATCCTAAAGGGGAAAAGATTCATCAGACGCTCATGGCCAAGAAAATGCAACGTCTAGATGGGTCAACCGATTTCCGACCATTTAAGTTCCGAATACAAGCCTTCACAAATGGCTTTTTGAGAGAGGTGAGTCACTGGAAGTGACAACATTGGTGAGTTCCTAATTTGCGCCTGCAGCTGGCTAATCGGGGATACCCCGATGAAAAGATACCTGTCCGCAAGGTAAACTATATCATAAGCTGACAACCCTGTTCATACTAATCTCAACCGATATAGGTCCGACAATATCTTTGGCGTCAACCACACATTCTGCGTTTCAACGAGGACGGAAAGAAGGCTAAATCTAAAGGCAACCATATCTGGAGTGTGGAAGGCAAAAAATGGAGCGACGGCAACTGGGAATTCCGACCCTTTTCACGCAAAATTGCAGGTGGTCCCCCTGCTCTTGCTTATGCTGGAGTGCCATGGTCTTGGGCCCCGCATATTTGGGACCCGCAAGCCCCGTTCAAGGGAACTCCAGTGCACTACACCTCCCCTGCTCTTCCTCCCTGGCTTAGTTGGCAGAACGGCGTGCTGACAGGGACGCCAACAATGGATGCGGAGAGTGTGGATATTATGGTGGAAGCTAAGGTGTGATTAAATCTTGTGGTGATAATGATTCAACGCCGATTTTCTTTCAAACAGTTTATCGTCGACAATAAGGAAGAGATCATCTCCACTTCTTTCCGGTTAAATGTTGCACCAGCTACAGCTAGGCCTGGGTCAAGCTCTGACACTAGAGCACTTAGTGATTCGGCGATACCGCAAATGTCGCCATCTCAGATGTATGTATCAATCGCTTTCCATGTTGTTTCCTAACAATCAGATAGATCCGGCTCCTTACCCCCGACGAAGGTCATAGAGGTCCTCGATAAATCCATTGTGACAATGGCTAGCTCTGGTAGTTCGGGCCACTTCATTCCCGAAAAAGACAGGTGCAAGCACGTCCTATCTCAGGCCAGGGACGCTTGTACACATGAATGGCCAGAAATCAACAACAGAGCGATGGCCAGCGCAGTTGGCGATGTCGTCTCCCTGGCGTACAAAGCCGTCTGCAAAGATCGGTCCTGCAAAGGTGGAAGATCTCCCACAGTCCAGGACGTTTCAGCTGCCACCAATGGCGCAGTGGTGAAGGCTGTTAAAATAAAAGGCACATCAACGGATGCTATCGAGATCATACATACCGCCTCAAAAGTGCTTCAAGAAAATATTAAGTTACCCAACCCTCCAAATTTGATGGAGCGACCTTTCAAAAGAACTCCTCCCTCTTTGCTCTCTTCATTTCCAGCACCGAGTGGATTTTTGGCGGCTACTGCATCATATCCTACTGTTTAGCATAAGCGACAGACTATTTCTCTTGCTTTTTCTTTTGGGTTCAAGTGATGGACTTTGTATCCATTTCTGTTCATTTCGGGCTTCAGGTTTTTGTTTTCCTCACGGGGTTTCATGTTGTTCTTGATTTTTTTTTTTTTTGGCATGTACCCATTTTCTAGATAATTATGGACTAATGCACCGCGCAGACGCACATTCATGTAGATCGACGTAATGACATGATACCGAAAATTCTCCTTGCTCTACGTTGGGACTATGTATTCGTCTCAGCAAATCAGATTTAGATTCAAGTACTCATCAGTAGCAATAGATCATAAAAAGTTGAGAGCTCTGACGTGCTTGGATTAATACAGAGAGTCCTGTACATATATAAGGGGATAGCAGAATGACAGCTATGAACATAGAATAGCAAGACGAGAGGAAGGCCCTGAATACATGAAAAAAGGTTAGCAGCAAGAAACTCGGGAGAAAAAAATTGCGGCAGGTGCCTCAACCAACCTCTACTTCACGATCATATCGGAACGAGCTGCAACGAGGCATTTATCCATAGAGGCGGAAATAATGATGTTTAACAGGGCGCCTGAATATATAACTATGTTGAAGACGTGCAGGGTGCAAGAAGAATGATTATTAGCCTGCCCCATCTAGGTCATAGCCCTGCGATTCTGTCAAGAATTACCGAACCGAGCTGTAGAGACTCAAGAGAAATCATCTCTATCAAGAAAATGACTCTGGAGAGACTCCGTTGAACGTCGAAGGAAACGTGTGAATAATGGACGTCGGACTTTGTTCATACAATATGACCACGGACCACACTGGGAGGTAAGTAAGTTATGATAAGATGGTTAATGTCTCCGGGCAAGGCCCGGTCGCGCAGCAAAATATATCCGCATTCCTCTCAGATTACTACACTCACTTGTGTGTTCACTCATTTGCTTCACTGGTTGTATTTATCTTTGTTGATTTTGTTCTTCCCAGTGGTTATGGATTATCTCATATGCATGAATCAATGACGTCGATGAAAGTGGTCAACGCTAGGCTACAGAAAACGAGCGTCACTACGTCGGTGGTATTCAGTGCTGCATCTCTGTGAATCGAATATGTGCCATCATATTTGTTCATGCCTGTTAGTACCTGACTCCGTGAAAATATTCACTTATGCCTCTGAGTGAGATAAAGTATCTGCTCAGTATGTTCGATCTGCTTATTGCAATAGGTCGCACTCTCGTTGACTATCAGGTTGTTGATGTGTTTGTGATCCGAGGGGGGTTGAGATTTGGTGCAATAATAATGATAATGATAAGGTCAGAATCACCCTTTACGTCATAACCAAAAATGGCTATTCTATTTCCTGAAATGGATCATCTTCGGAGTTCGAATTTGGTGGTATAAAGAAGGGAGGAGAGAAGTGGAAAAAAGGCCACAGCAAGCCCCTTTTCACCGTCTAATCTCTTACTCTATACCTCACATTCTTTTTACAATGCTTGCCCGTGTCTCCGTCGTTGCCCTCGTCGCCGCCACTACCGTCTTCGCTCTGCCAAGTGCTAAGCGCACCGTAAAGAACTCCAGTGCCTCGACTAGTATCGTGAACACCCCCGCCGAAAACAAATGCAATAATGTTGGCGGCGCACAGTGCTGTAACTCTGTTGACTATGTACGTATCTTTTGGCCTTGCTCATCGACATATCTGACCTTATCGTTCCAGGCATCGCCATCTGAACTTGAGACCTTGCTAAACGTTATCAACCTACCTATATCTCTTAACACGCTCGTTGGTCATGGTTGCTCGCCGCTTTTGGGCCTTTCTGCTTCGTGCAATGCACAGGCTGTGTGCTGCGAGGACACTGTAAGACCATCTTCCCTTTTTTTCTTGATCATCAGCTCATGAACACTTTGTGCAGTACCAAGGGATCGGAATCAGCTGCAACAACATCGCCCTATAGGCTTTGTAGTGTACTTCTATATTTAGTCTGCGGAAATAATATATAACGAAAGCCATATTTACCCAGATGCTCCTCCAACTTTTATTCTCCTTCCCACATCATCCTCTATACACAGTCACTCTTTCTCATTGTCATATCATGCAATTAATCTTCAGCCTCATTAGTCTTACCGCCGCTTGGCTCACTGTTGCCTTTCCTCATTCATCCAAGACAACAACAACAACAACGAACACTGTCAATGCGCCAGTTGAGTCCAAGTGCTCCTACGTTGGAGGATCCCAGTGCTGCGAGTCTATTGACGTTGTACGTACTTTGGAGGTCATCGCTGCTGACATCATTGAGTGTATCTCTCATATATATATATATATCGTTGGTCTACAGCCTGGTCCTGAGGAGTTGCAGATGCTACTCAGCGGTGTGAACTCCGCTATTGACGCCAACACCCTTGTCGGCCACGGCTGCTCCCCACTCGTTGGCATCGATGCCAGTTGCAACGCCCAAGCAGTTTGCTGCGAAAATAGTGTAGGTGTTAATGGTCTGATTTGATCGTGGTGTCTTGGGCTCACGCTTGGTCTCATAGTATGGCGCCATTTTCATCGGGTGCAACAACATCATCTTGTGAACAAAGTGTACAAAGTGCGGTCACGATATAATTATGCATGAAGAAATGATACATCGTTAGTTAAGTAGTAATAATACTCCCTTCTAAAACGGCTGGTGTAGTCCATGTAGAAAGTTGGGTGATGGAATCTATGATGCTTATGAGATACCACCGAGACTCTGTTGTATTTCGAGGCATAAATCAGAAGAATTACTTTTGTCGTGAGAGTTCAAAGACATACCGACAACAGGTCACCACTGGGGCAATCAACGTCGAAAATGTCTGAATGCGAGGGAGAGATAACGATAAGACCAATTTTTATGCTGACCTGATCAAGCGTAACGCAGATATGATAAGGAAGAAAAGAAGAGGAAAGAAAAAGTATTTCTCACTGTTATCTTGTAGTTAATGGGGAGCTTTCCGCTTTTATTGATGCATTTACTACCAATGTCCACAAGAACCCTGTTGTTGGGATCTGCTGACTGGTCGTATTCGATAGCGAAAGGGAAGTTGATAGTCGTATTACTGGAATGTGAGCGAAAGACGACGTTCTTCAAGGCCCCGCCTCCAATATTGGTATCATTAACAGGATAAGTGAGCTATCATACACCACATGAGCCAGTGTCTCAAACAGATGAGAAAGAGAAAGGAGTGTACGTCTGCTTTGATCTGCTTGAAATTGACATCAAAGTAATTGGGATTGTCGACGCTTGCTTGGATATCAGGACAGGGTGAAGGAGAACCTTAAAGAGAAAAGACGTACGTGATTGGGATGAACAGGTTTAGGAGGAATCCATTGCTAGTCTTTGAAATCTGTGGAGTGATGAAGCGTTATGCAAAGGAGAGTGAAGGTTTATTATGTTTAAGGACGTACAGCGCCGCTAGTGCTGTTCGTTTGAGGGGAGCCAATCTGGACGTTGGGCGGTCGAACCCACTGGAGATAGGTATTAGTGTCAGGGGCAAGATCGTGAAAATGAAAGAGGGCAGACCAGGACGAGAGACAGGAGTATACTAGCGATAAGTAGCAGCGTAATCCACAGGGTACAACAACAGAACCTTCCTACGCAAGCGAATCGGCTCCCCTAGGAGGGAGAGTTCAGCTGATTCTATCGAATTACGAGTCAGCAAAAACTTCATACTCTGGTCCATAATGCTCCTCTTTCGTCATGTCTAAACTTCCTGATCGAACGATGAGGGTGACTGTTGATGAAGGGAATCAAGTTTGTGTTGAAAGGGGGAGGGGGGAGATTGAATAGTACAAACCTCGTATTAAAATCATCATTGTCGAAGGCACTGCGTTGACCAAAGTTAGAATCCTTACTATGAAGATTCGAGTTGTGATCAGTAGGCTCCACTGCGGCTGTCGTTCTAAGGGAGTCTTGTCGAGTAGGGTGATCCTTGTAGTACTCATAACTCGGACCAAAGCCAGTTTGGTCATAAGTGGGATATTGGGATTGTCCTTGATGGTAAGGGTCAAAGTTTGAGATAGAGTTGTTACTCCTGTGGTGAGAGGGCTGATAGTCGTAGGCCATGAGTGTTACTGTTAGAGTGGGGGACTGCGTGTGGCAGTGAAAGTATGCATAGCATTAAGAGTACTGAATCAGCGTCAATGCAATGACAATAATCATACTTAGAATCTTCAAGACCATTGTCAGAATTCAAAATATTCAAATTTCTCATACAATCCACGCGACCAGTAGTTTCTAAATATCATATCAACAACTAAGAGACTCATCATAGACTCTACTCAATCCATAAAAATTTGCTAGTGAAATATAAACAAAAGAAGAAAAAATTAAAGGTAAAAGACGGACCAAATCAATTTTAGAGCGCAAGATTGTTGCAAGAAACACCAACGCCTTCGTACTGTGCAATCAATTCGTTATAAGCAGTCTAGCCACACATCAAATATAAAGAAACGAAAGAAAAAAAAGCTTACAGTGTGTTCACAACAGGCAGCCTGGGCGTTGCAGCTGGCGTCCACGCCGAGAAAAGGGGAGCACCCATGGCCAACAAGCTTATTGATATCGATAGGAACGTTGAGCAAGCTGAGCAAGGTCTTCATCTCAGAGGGGGATGCCTGGAATATGGTTCAGCGGGGTGCAAGAGACAAAGACAACGAAATCAAGACGACATAGTCCAAAGAGTTGCAGCAGACAGCGCCGCCGACATAGTTGCATTTGTTCTCGGCGGGGGTGTTTACGACGTTGCTAGTAGAAGTGCTGCTGCTGCCGCTGTTGCTTGGACCACCTTTGGGATGAGCAAGGACGGCTGTGGCGAAGACGATGACGGTGAAGACAGAAGAGAGCATGATGAGTGAGATTTAAAAAAAGAGCGTGGGGAGCTGAGAGCTTAGAGGAGATGTTGGTTGGTGTTATTGAATGGACAAAGAAAGGAATGCTAGTACTTATATACCCTCGACCTCTTATTTTGGAAACAGTTATTTGACGTCATTTCCGACTCGGAGGTGAGGCCTTCAAGTTCGAGGTATTTTACTATACCGGGATGTGACTGTTATGGTGTTATGTGACTTTATATGACTTTATCATGTTTATGTGATTTTTATGTGACTTTATCGTGTTTTATGTGCTTTCATCGTGTTTATGTGCTTTCATCGCGTTATATATATCGGATTCGTTTCTCTTTCGCTTCACTCCGCGCATGTTGCCTTCTTGAACGCCTGCTTTAGTCGACGGCGTCAGATCGTTTCGATAAGCGGAAAATGACTTGAGATCGGCTGTGAACAGTACCTGCCGTGGATAATTATTCTCATGCATTATTCGGTTGTCTCTTTAAAAGTATTGCCTTGTGACTCACAGTATGTGCCCAACCCCCGTATTCTCCCCAAATCCCTTTCAGCTTCTCCGTCACATCTTCATACACCCTCGTTGTCATAGTCTGCTTCGCAGATCTCGACCGAACTCCATAGTATTTCACAGCAATTTGATATACGTGAGTATCCACAGGAATCACACTTTGCTGCATCAAAGCTCAGCTTGTCCATTAGACAAACATTGACATACTGGACAAACCTTGTCTAGACTCATCAGAAGCACACAATCTGCGACTTTTCGACCGACTCCAACAAATTTCAACAACTCTCCTCTCGCAACCTCAGTTTCCTTCTCTCGTAGGCTCATAAGCCATTGCTCCGCTGGTTCAACGGCTGCACCCGCAGTACAGACAGTCCCGTATTCGTCTACAAGCATCTTCGCAGTCCGATGCACAAAGTCAGCTCGGTACCCAAAACCCAGCCGACGAAGGGTGGCCGGCACTTCTTTACCGATCAACGCAGAAGGAGGCGGAAAGGGGTGGTACGCTTGCAATTCGCTAGATCCTGGTCCTGGAATCGATATAATCGGTGGAGAATACTGTTGACAAAGACTCTGTACCATCTTCGTGATACGAGAGATATTATTATTCGAAGAGCAGATGAATCTGTGATCATTTTAGCGGAGGTCGCTCACTTGTCATTTCAATAAATAGATAAATAAAGCGTACGAGATCAGATTCTCCCATGGATCCTGCCTAAGCATCCTGATACCAGCAAATCGTGTCCGAAAACTGCGAAAGACGTGGTCTGCGGTATCCCACTGGTCATACAGATGAACCAGGTCTATGTCAAGTTGAAAATAATCCCTAATCCACTGCAATGTCTGCCCTTCAACTGTTACCATCTCCTCAGTAGTTATTTGATCACCCATATGAGTTTTGTAATAGAGAGCCGTAGGAGACTGTTGCAAGCAAACTACGCGATCTCTGAGGCAAAAACGATATTCGTGTGTTGGTTTATCCGGGCAGGTCGAAGTATCTAGAGGGAAAGAGTACCATCGAAAGCTCTGGCCACATTTCAAAACGGCATCCAAGGAAAGTTGGACTATGGGCAATGGCAACACTCGAAAACCAGCCAGATGGTGGCAGGTGGACATGAAAAGAGACTGGATCTCGTGACCTAATTAGAGACATGCCTTCAGACTCCTTCTTGCCACGCATCGAGTCTGTCTTCTACGCTGTGTTTGATCTTAGATTAGGACCAAAAATTGTTTACCAAGTTCCAGAGGGACTAATCGCTGTACCTTCACACCCCCTACCTCATAGCAGCTCGGGTCACTCTGATTCTATTCCTCCATCTCCTGCTAATCCTGACAGGAAAGTCTCATTCTCCTCTCAGCCTGAACCAGATCTATTCGTCCCACGAACATGTACAAACTCTGTCGACTCTCCATTAGACTCAACGCCTGCACAACAACAGCAACAACAACAACAACAACAACAAAGTCTTTCCTTTCCCTTGAGACGCTTCAGCACCTCTAACAAAGTCCTGTTCCACTTTGACGACGTCTCTAAATACGTGATTCCGCACAGTGCCCTCTGTGGTCGCTTAGTAACGTTCGCCACCAGGAAATATCGTCTCATCGGGTTTCCTGCAGAGCTAAAAGGAAACTATGAACGCAATTACTTCAGATATAACGTTTGCTTCGTATTTGACAGAGCTGCTGATTTGAGCTGCTACGAGCCCATCGTCCGCAAGATTAGTCGCGTGCTAAGGTCGTGCGAGGCAAGCTCTATCCCACTTTAACTATCAGTGTCTGAATACTACCATGCACTCAGGAGGAATCTGCTTTTCTCTCTTCCACACCGACACCCACTGTCATGGCCTCCATTCTCGAACAACTATACGAAGAACTGAACTCATACTCCGAGACATCTATATTAATCGATCCATTTAACTCTATCGAGCTTAAAATATTCCCCTTCTACCCGAACCCACCACAAGTAAAAGACTGGATGGTGCCCTTGGCCCTGATAAACTTGTCCAAGAGAATCGAATCGAACTGGGACCTCACGATGCAAAGAGTGAGAGCTCTTCCTCTCATGTATGTTATACAAGTGAACGCTAGTACGTAAGGTTTGCCGGCATATCGACGGCACGAATCATGTCGCACGCATCGCCCATCTGGCGGATTGCGATATAGAGTTAGCTCGTCTAGCTGTTTCGCATTTGTTGTGCGTATAGCCATATCTTTGCCTTATCTATCCAATCAAGTACTCATCTTTTTGCTGCTTAGGTACCACCAAGTCATTATGACAATTGATATTTTCCAATATTCTAACATGTATACGCTCTCAAAAGCAGTCCAGTGGCTTGCTGACGAGGCACATGTCAGAGATGAATGTGGGCCTTATATTACCCTTCCAGGTTAGACCGATTATTTTGCACCATAATACTTCAGCTATGCGACTACTTCTCATAGGAAAAGCGATCCCTGACTGGCCGACCTTGCTGCATCTATATCCACGCTTAAAACCTGGAGTTACTGTCTTTGAATGGATGAGGACTTATCATGTGAAATCTCATAACATCGACGTTCGTCGCTTTGTGAGTTTCGGTGTGATCAAAGTGAGTATCAGCTTATTCCACCCCGATCGAACCCTAGAAAACGGCTGCAGGGCTTTCTTCACAGAATACACCGATGGCCGTTGCTGCTGCCAGGGGACCATCAAGCCCCTCTGTACATTCCGAAAGGAGGTCCCATATCATCTAGTCCAGGTACTCCGGCGCATCTCGGCCCCCCCACGCCCACCGAGCCTCTAAGTCTCTTTAGCTCTTCATGGACAGACGAGATCTCCAGGGGCTTATCCTCTCACCCCAATACCCACACCACTCACCCTAGCTCATCTTCTACTCAACCTCGGCGCCCGCGAAAGCACAGTGCTGCAGAGATTTTGGAACAGGTGTGGGCCAAAGACGGCCAGTTTTTAACTCAAAATGAACAAAGTATTTTAAACCGATCCCACAAGGATGACTCGAGTATCCAGTCTGAGTTCAACAATCGGGTTGCCCCTCAGACCTCGTCTTCACCTTTGACTAATAGAAGCCTTGTTGAACCTGTTCGACCAAAGTTTTCACGGTCACCGTCTGCCTCAGCTTTGGTACCCAATCTTGTGTCAGCGCTTCCCCCTCCAGAGTTGATACCACTGTTAGATGGGGAGCATCACACAGACGAGCTTTGCACACGTTTTCAGGTCGGATGGCCGACATTGGAGGAATGGCTAAAATCCATTGGAGGGGGAAAGTCGCATGGAGATTATGGACGAGTCCTTGTTTTATACAGATAATATACTCAATAACGCTGCATTGTAATGTTACAATCCAACAATTCTGCTGTATTCCAGAGTCTTCCTCAACTGTCACTCTACACTGGTGCAACGTTATCAAACCATAAGTGGTGGCTTCAAAATTCCAAATCAACTTGAGACATAACGGGGCGTTGAGACTTGAGAACGATCTGGTGGTCATGCGAATGCAGCATAAATGCCATCTTTATGAGCCTTGACAAGAGAATGAAAACTAGAGACCCCTCCAACACGTTCGTGAGGAATACGTCCCCTTGACGTGGAGAAATGGAATCGATCAATGCTTTGTGGACCGAGTGCTTGATTTTCAGGTACGACTGGCGTGTCTGCCTTCGCGGGCTTGAAACGATTTCCAGCAACAAAGCTGGGGGTGTTGCCGTTTGGCTGCTGTTGGTGAGGTGGTCTATTAAAAGGCATTGTCGTGGAACTCATTTGTGGTTTGATGTTTAGATGTTGAGTGAATGCAAGTTTCCTTGACGGAAGGGATTGAGTCGTTGAGCCAGTCTTGAAAGGTGTCAACCCGCTCCCAAGAAAATTCTGGGTACCAGGCCTAGTCGGCATGTGGGTTGAAGCCAATTGCTTGAAAGTGGCGACGTTAGTGCTAGGTCGACCGGGTGAAAGAGAAGGAGGGCGTTGATCATAAGGAAGAATGAGCCTAGTGCCTATGCTGTTTATGCGCGGACTCGAACTGGTAGGTGGGCTAAATGCGTGAAATCCAATCAATGATGATACTTGGGTAAGTGAACCAACTGACCATGCTATCGAACGTTTTCCGTTATAATTGAGTGCATCTGAGCCCTTTGATTCCTGCCATTTTATGTCATTGGGGCGTCGAAGTCTTGATTGCAGCTGAGAAATTGTCCTTTTTAATCGTGAAGACCAGACTTGACTTGTTTGAACTGAATGACAGTCTATACCTCTTCAACTCTTCGTTCTGGCGCTTGTACTCCATTTGTGAAGCTTTGTAATGTTGATACTTAGACTTGTAGTGCACAAGTGAAGCAGCCATCGCTTCCTGTTGAAACTGGTGCAACATGAGGACGGTAGGCATGAGTCATAGCAAAAATCTGTTTTCTATACTTTGCAGGCATATATGACTGAATCCAGAACAGAAGGAATTCTGCAGAACCATTCTGACATGGGCTTGTCTAGCTGAAAGATATAAACTTCCCAGCTGGTACAAGATATGTGAGGCCGAAAACCCAGCACTCACATCCCGTTCTAGTGGCACTGCTTGAATGGACTGGGCTCCGCATTTTGAGCAAGTCTTGCAGTCTAAGGAGATTTAAACTCGTTTAAACTGAGGTCCTTTGAAAGATGTACCGAAATGTTGATTGCAGATGACATGACCGCATTCCGTCAACCAGAAAGGAACCTAATGGAACTAGGATCAAGTAGGCGTATTATCAACAAACTGAATGGACACACAGAAGGCTTAGAGCTATCTGTTAGATACGGTAGATGGCATTGAGAGCAGCTGACGAATTCCCAGAAGTCAAACGAATCAGGGCCCTCCAAAGCAGAGGACATGAGAGACAGAGAAGGGACGGCCGCGTGATCGCGTTTAATGCCATCTGCTAGTGCCTCTCAGAGTCACTCATTGCCACTCCATTCGGATGTCCCTTTCCACTCGCGTATCCTCTCATGGCTGGTCTATACATTCTCTTCACGAACTATCCCGTGGAAATTTTATATTACCCAGAGAAATTGACGCCAACAGTCCTGATCTCATATCTGCTATCAAGGAACAAGAAAAAGCTGGAGAACCACTCGTGATCACCGGATGGCAGAATCATAAGAGTTGGGCTCCAGCAATATTCAATGCAGAATGGTTTATGAATAACACTCCCCAAGGTTAAATTCTTACTCATAGTTTAGGGCGTCACTTACATCCGATGTACACCCTCTAGAAATCCTTGTGAGGAATGTTCATACCTGGACAGATGCGTCTATGAATACCAAAGACTTTCTCCATGCTACGATCTATGCCCAAAGCCATACAACCTAATGGTAATTATCATCATTGAAATAGCTGAATGTCTTCTTCAAACTTCCCTGTATCTGTAGAAACAGCTCGCTACTACGGCAAAGACGTCGTATGCCCGCCCAACTGGGAAGAGTGGCTGCTCCAAGACACCACATTACCTCGCTGCCTTTGTCCCAATGCGGAAGATAATGTTCTCGCGGATGAGTCTCAAGTAAGTTTTGTGAAGTTAATGAACTGATAGGCTAACCTTCTCTCAACAGGTTGAGACATTGATGTGTTACATCGGTGTAGGAGATACAGCAACTCCAGCTCATAAGGATCTCTGTGCATCGACTGGCCAAAATCTGATGATGTACACTGAGAATGAAGGCTCTTCCTTCTGGTTTATGACCGACAGTGAATCCTCTCCGGCTGCTGTAGACTACTTTCATGATCTTGGGCATGAACTAGACCATGAGACACACTTCGCTTCTCCTGAGGAATTTATGATGGCGCCATTTCCTATATACATATGGGAACAACGCCTAGGGGATCTTATAGTCATTCCGCCACGCAGTTGTCATCAGGTAAAAACTGGCTCAGTAATATTCGCAGCTTCACCAACCCTTTCGTTTACACAGGTAATCAACCATGGCGGGATAACCATCAAAATGTCTTGGTCGAGACTAGTATTGCAGAACCTACCGGCAGCACTGTTCCATGAACTGCCCCTTTATCAAAGGTGGGCCATTCAGTCATACTATCTTCACTTCTTATACCATTATTTATCAGGGTTTGTCGTCGAGAGACGTACCGTATCAAAAATACGATCCGGGCCACACTCAATCAGAAAGCCACCAAATTGGACGAATTTTATCGAAGCTGCCGTTCTGATTCATTACCCATCCCATCATATATCATAACCTCAGCGCAAGACCTTCAAGACCTCTTAGCTCTCTTTCGGGTCATTCTAGAGGAGGAGTGTCTTCCTGAGTCTTTTGGACCTGAAGTCCCTTTTCTGGCTCCAGATTCTGAGCCTGGTCTCTTCTGCGATTTCTGTGGGGCCGATATATTTAATTCATATTTTGAATGTAACTCTTGCACGGCGGTGCATGATGCTGTGTTATCAGAAGAGGCCAATGCTGAGGGTTATTGTATCTGCCCTCGGTGTTTCCTTGACGGTCGGAGCTGTGGTTGTCGCTCCATGGAGCCGCGTTTGTTGCAACCATCCAGCATTCTCAACGCTCAGCTTGAATTTGCCTCCCGAGTGCTCCAGATACATATTGATAGGAATCAAACCCGATCTACGGGATTCGGGTCTTCACCGTATGTCTTTCCAAATTTTGACCTTCTATCATCGTCGACACTCCGCAGTAGACTACATTTTCGGTCGCTTGAGACGATCAGAATATTCGAAGCTGCATATAGTGTGTTTCAACGTCGAAAGGTCACCTATGCGTATCTTTTGATATCCGCCCATAATTCTAACTGACCAGCCATCACAGAAAGACCGAGGGCAGGAGAGAATTTGCTCTGTGCAGAGGAAAACAAAAAGGGATAGCCACAGCATTCCCTTTCACTCCTACATTAACTGCATAGAATGCCATGCAGGAATATGCCTTGCACACGCATTATCCGTTTACAACCTGCACGCTGCCGAAGTTTATCTACTTATAGCAAGGGACCCGACATGTAAGCTGTGGCACGCACGGCACAAAGAATTTAGGGTCATGGATGTTCAGCGCATGTTTCAAGACGAAGCGAATGCTGAAGCCGCTGGCGAAGCACCTGCTCATAGCTCAATTCACCTAGCTCGCCTCGCCTCTCGTTTCATCTCTTTTAAACCCCTAAGCCAACATTCAACTGAGGGATGGTATGATAGAATCTCTGCCCATAAAATCATTGTAAGTTTACTCTGTGCACCCTTATTACGGAGACCAATCCTGATTGTCCTCGCCTGGAGTTTAAACCCAGTGTGGATAAAGAAACGTATGAGATGTCGAATGAGGGTACATTAATCGACACATATGCGAGTGCTCAGAACGAAATACGGGACGGCGATGAGAGTGATATCAGAGTTGGCGCTCAGGCGGAAAACCAGCAGCCAATAGGTCCAAGGGCAGATGATCATAGAGAGATGCCAGCGGATACGCGGTCAGTTCATCAATTAAGCACGCGAACGAGTTCGACCGGAATCAAGCAGGCATTTATAGAGATCCAGAAACCAAGCTACTCTCAGAACGAGGTGTTACCCCCTTCTTTCTTGCAGGCCGAAACGCAAGTGGCTGTTCTGACGGTGAAGCGCAAGTTGCCTTTGCCTTTCGTCGCCTCATCTAATGCGAAGAGGCATCGCTACGCCAGCTTGCGAGAAAGCCTGAAGAACATGTCCCCACAGTGAGGATTAGGCACATATCAAACTGATCCACGCGTCTAGCTCAATGTCCCCTGTACCTAGGTCCACGTTGTTAAAGAAACGCAAGGATCCATGATTCTGAGTTCTGCAAGCGTGGTTGGATAGTCGAACCAGATTTTTCTTAGGCATTATTCCTTTCATTCCATTTCGGACACCGCATACCATCCAATAATTGATTCTCCTCAAACAAATCTTGAATTAAGGGACTGCAGGAGCACTGAGTAGTGCGTTTGCGATTCTAAACCTACAGTCTGTCTATAGTAATCGGTACCAAATGAGTATATATCAATCATAATAGTCGTTATATGACATATGTGGTGTTGAATCCTCGCAGAAGTAATGAAAGAGTATTATTAGATCGATGGAGGGGTATACATAATTACCAAAGCTACTAAGGAACGTCAATGAAGATCAAATGCCAAGAGATACCAATATGAGGAAAGTAGGAGAAAGAGAGGGAAAAGTCCGTTAGCACCGACATGTCAAAATACGAAGCAGAGAGGGTTTCGGTGGTTCGATCTCATGCTGAGGATCCAGATGGTCGGGATGCGCCATCGCTGCTCCCTTGTTGAAGGCAGGGGGATCAGGTGACATAGGAGACGAGGAGCCGTAGGGTTCTTGCTGTCGGTTGTCTCCTACTTCACAGGAGGGATTTGCAGTTGCGTAGGGATGTTGGGAATTGAGATCTTGTGGCTGAGGGAATCCCACGGGTACATTAACTTGAGCGGCTGTAGAATATGGTGTCGTCTGACCAGGAGTTGCTCCCGGAGTTAGCGCAGCAGGAATTTTGCGTTGCTTGGATCCGTGCCGTACTAAAGCAGGTGATGGAGGCACAACGTTCCCTCCTTGTGACCTGCGCCGATCATGGTCAACGTCTCTCCGACGGTCATGCGGACTAGGAGAGTGTCCAGGGTTCTGAACTTGGGAGAGAATCTGAGTTTGTCCCTGTAACAAGCAATTAACAGTGGGACCTGTTTGATGGAAGCAAAATCGATGCATACCATAGATGCTTCCCATCCTTTACCACCTGTTGACTTATCTGAGTAGATTATTAGCGAGATAAGGAGGTAGCTCACTGTTTAGCATATTCCAATCAAAAACTCCATCATCAAAGTCGTTATTGTTTTTCATAACTTTGGTGAAGAGTTCTCTCAGGAAATCATAGTCTGGTGTTTCTTCAAAACCCAGTTTGCGGACGTAGTTCAAGTAAATAGCAAACTCCTCTGCTCAATACGGTTGATGTGTGAGGAGAAGGGGGAAAGATTGTGACTTACCAGGATAGCCCTCACAAAGTTCCTTGATCGGTGTTGTTTGCTTTTTCTCACCAATCTTTTCATACTTCTGCTTGTTAGTTGCGGCTTTAAGACCCTAAGATCCACATCAATGACAGTTATAAAACGAACTACGGCGGAACATGCTTGCCTGCCATGGAAGACTACCACGGAGGAAATACATAAACACATGGCCGAGCGCTGCGTACGGCTATGATCAGCACCCTTAGAGAACTAGTAAGGCTAGAGACTACCTTCTAAATCGTCACGACGTGATTGCTCTATCAAGGAAGGTGAACTGAAGTATCAAAGTCCAAAGTTTGAAAAGGTGTACCTCGCCCAAGGTGAGTATTGATGCTCATGTACCGGGCAGTGCCACTCAAACTTTTCCGTTCACGGTAAGGAATGTGTTGTTTGCTCTTCGGGTCGCGGTACTGCTTGGCCATACCAAAATCAACCACATGAATAGCTAGAATCGATATTATGCAACTACACGATGAGGTAGGGGTCTGAATCTCTCACTGTTTGCTGCCTTGGTCCCAGGACGTCCGATTAAAAAATTATCAGGCTTGATATCACGGTATATAAGGTTCTTCTCGTGAATTGTTTGAACACGACTAATCTACTTATGGGGTTGAGTGCACAAGTTGAAGTTGGATTTTGAAGTTCGTTGTATAAAGAACGGACCATCTGTCTAGCGGCCATACAAACAGTCTTTATGGAGAGCTTTCGTCCACACATGTCGAATAAATCCTCCAAGCTTGGACCGAGGAGATCTATAACAAGAATGTTATGCAGACCTTCTTGTCCGAAATGGTAAATCTGCGGGATTCCAGCTAAAGCAAGTTGCAGGCTTCGTTCAAATATCCAGTAAAGAATAGGGGACTCACTGCAGCCAGCAAGTATCCTGTAAGACCGACATTCATCCCGCAGTTGTGGTGCCTCCGCTTTACGGGGCTCCTGCGAAGAACAGACATTGAGCGAAATGGGTATACATTCAAGTCGCTTAAACATACAAATTTGATAGCG
This sequence comes from Pterula multifida, assembly GCA_900068985.1. Classification (NCBI taxonomy): domain Eukaryota; kingdom Fungi; phylum Basidiomycota; class Agaricomycetes; order Agaricales; family Pterulaceae; genus Pterula; species Pterula multifida. The sequence goes on from CEMT01385990.1 coordinate 29,894, forward strand.
ACCGTTTGAGAGTTGAGAAGATTAGTCCCTGGGATGCGCTAAGAGAATGTCCATAGGGAGGGGTATAAAATTGATACCTTCGAAAATGACACCGAAGGATCCCTCGCCAATTTTCTTGCCGACACGATAGTGAACCCCGACAATGTTTGAAGAAGAAGAAGAAGAAGAGTGAGAAGCCATGATGAACCAGCAATGAAAGGGAAAGGAGAGGAAGACAATGTATGGATGGGCACAAGGCCACCAATATGATGGCAAAACGAACCTGAGGTGATAACCCAACGTTAACACCAAGCGCTTTTCTTCTGTGACAAAGTCACATCAAGTTTCCATGATCAAATTTGATCAAATCAGTCGCAATCACTGCTCAGGGATTTACATTGTTGCAAAATGACTACAGATGTATATGGTACAGAAAGTACAAGTTGGTATACGAATACGCAGCAACTGTCATAACAAAACATAGAGAGAGGAGAGCATGACGTGGAGTGGTGGATATGAGAGAGGATCATCATTATATATCTTAACGGAATTCGAAACACGAGCTGACGCTGTCCGGAACGTGGTAAAGAGATAATTGCTGATACCTACATAATTCTCAGGAATGAACAAAGAATATAGAAGGAATATTTGTTTACTCACGGCTCAGAATTTTGATGATAATAAAATCCGTTCATAGTAGCAGTCGGAATGTTCATACGAGGCATGAGAAGCGAGTTGGACGATTTTCGCCCTGATCTGGTTTTTGTCAGATTGGGAGAGACAGAAACGTCTTGGCTCCCTGGTGGAGGTGAAGGATCTCTACATTGCGCCCTAGTGTCACTTCGAGCTACTGCTGTTGCTGCTGCAGAGTGGGGTGGATTGAAATCGACGCAGACGTAGTAGAACCCTGTAAACACGAGGCACGCTTGAGTGCAAGGGAGGTAAAGCAACACATCATTCGTTCGTTACCTGCAAAACTGGCACCGTTCACATCCTGAACACGGTGATCTGGAACAAGAAACTTCTCCTTCCAGCGCATAAAGACTACCCCCCTGTCTCGATCACTGATAGTCATATTTGGATGAGTAGCTTCGCTCTTCACATGCTTAAAGGCGGGGAACCTGTTCCAGTGAGACAAATCTGCATCTTCATCCGCTCCCCATTTCTGAGTCAAAAATCCATGCCTACTACCGATGATTTCGGCATCAAAATAAGTGGTGAGCTCAGGCCAATCTTCTGTCAACCCTCGTATGCGAAGATAACCACAAAGGAAATACGGTAAACTGACATCCTGGAGAGCCAAGAAGAATTGAGAAAGAGGATTAGACTAAGGGTGGAGGCATGAGCTGCTTACGACTATAGTAACGCTGACATCATAGCTGCTTCGTCCGCTCTTTTGTGTTCCCTGAAAGATAGCACCAGGGTAGAGGCAGTGGTGAGTTTGTGGCCGCATCCGAAGACGGGTTATGTCCACGAGAGGATCGGGACAGCCTGTCGGTTGTATGCGGCGCGGTGCATTGTCCGAGAACAAGATTTTCATGTGATTAGTGGATGGAAGAGAGGTAACTGGACACGGAACGGGTAGATACTTCGTGAGGCCTTGGTCAAAATCCAGTGATTCATCGAGCGGGGTGGGAGGGCTAAGTGATGGGGTTTGCTGAAATACGGGAGATGCTTCCACAGTACCTTCACTAGATCGCAGAGTATCATGTCTCACAGGCGCTGTAGAGTTGAGGGTAATGTTATCGACCCAACGTCGATGGTGATGCAACAAGGGTAGAGTGGGATGGTACTCTTGACAGCGCGCACAGACCAGAGGTTCGTCGTCCTGGCGAAATTGTGGAGGATCGACGACGACAGAATGACAACGAGAACATAGTTTGACTTGTATTTGGGTAGGTTCAGCAGTGAATTGTTCAAGTGTTGACTGTTCAGACGGCATGTAAGTAGAAGTAAAGTGGCAGAGCTGTGGTGATGAGCAAAGACAGACAGGGTCTCGTGAGTGTTAGAATCGCACGGTCCACAGCGCTCATCATGGGCAAATCGCTCCCCGTGTTCAAATCTTCAGCACTCCTTTCCAGGCGTCATCCATTCACTTTCAAGACCAACATACAATGGAGAACATGAAAATACAACTTAAAGTACTCTAAAACCATATATCCATCCTCATTCCTTTCCCTTCTCGACTGAGAGTACAGCCTCCTTTTCTGCTGCAGCCGGGGCCACTGCATCGTTGTTTTCCGTATTGTCAGTCCCAGTGGTTCTAGTACCTGATTCCACGTCCGCATCGCCATGAGGCTTCTCGGCTTGCCTTTCCTCCTCTTCCTTCGCTTCCCCCGCATGACTGATGGCCCTCTTTAACGTGTATTTGCGCATAAATAGAACTGTACTGCATCAGTGCAACATCATCTCCCACACTTCTACACTTACCCATGATCAAACCCACCCCGATGATGGGAGTGCAAACTTTCCAGATTGTAGCAATGGATTGTGTGTATGCATGTATCACTTGGCTACGCTGAGTTGCATCCTGTTTTGTCCGCCTGTGTTCAGAATGCTGACTATAAGTGATGGATCTGGATGTATACCTTGATATCGTGCAAAGAATGAACACTTTGACTGAGAGAAGAAGGCGAAACATTTAAAGGAATGCTGGGAATCTTCGAAAGCCTCCTTCGAAGGTCCTAGTGTACAAGTAGGTTAGACATCTCCGCAGCCGATTATGTAAGAAACCTACGGCTGAATATATAGCTTGCCCAACAGAAACTCCGACAGTGCCCCCCATTGTCCTGAGTCTGTCGTGAGGCTATGACCGCATTGTATTTTTAGAGATTGCGACTCACCTGATAAAGCCATATGTCGCTGTGCTGGTGGCCATATCTTTGAGAGGCATAGCCGCTTGAAGGCCGATCAGAGGAACCTGGGATTATCGCTGAGGGCCAGTGCCATGTAAAAAAGGGTTCGCTCACTTGGAAAAGACATCCTAAGCCAACACCACCAATCATTGGGTACAGTACCTTCTCTGCGCTAAACGCAATGAGTAGACTCGAGAGTAGAATAATGTGCAAACACAGACATCTTAGAAGTGTCATCTAACTGCGTCATTAGGCCATATCCCAAGGTGTAAACCGCCCAAGCAGCCCATATGACTCGCCGATACTCGCCAGTACGGGAGACAATGACCCCAGAGACTGCAGACATCATAGAAGAGGACAAAGAGAAAGCGAGCATCCTGCAATGATACTGTCAGGGAACAGCTCGACATAGCGAGTCAATGATTGTAATTGACCTTACACCCGCACCAGTAGCTGATGCACCCAGCACTTGAAAATATAATGGCAAGTAATAAGCCCCTATGAGAGTTCACTAAGTACCTGGACTTGTAGGGATAATGAATAAATGTGCTCACCGCAGAAAAATGCTACGGCATGCATAAAATTGGATGCTAAAATGGCAGCCGTTGTGCGAGTCTTGAAAAGGCGGGGTGGGATAATAGGAGATCGCTTGGTGTAGAGTTCATTCATCGCGGTTGCAAAGAGTAAACAACATCCCACGGTGAGAAGGGCGATAGTCTCACTAGAGGACCCTAGAGCACTGTTATATAGGTCTTGGAGTCAGCGCGCGATGCTACGTACAACTTGTTTCACTGAAGTTGAAGCCAAAGAGTATGCAGATAACACCAGTCACAACCAGGAACAACCCCAAGAAGTCGAATTCCTGAACGTGTTGTTGAAGAGTTCGGCCTTGATGCGGATTGAGGTTGAGGAAGAAGAAAAGGATAGCGCCAGCAATGCCACCTGTTGGCCTGAGAGGATTGCTCAACCGATTGTGGATGAAAGTAAAAAAAAAAAAACATGAGGTTTACAAATTAATCCAGAAGCACCTGCAAAAACTTCAGTATTGTATTTAGACAAGAAATATCGATATTACCATCGCCATGAGACATGATCAGTGAACACCTGTAATGTTGTTTCTTCAGCCAATAGTTTTCAAGGAGAGTTTACAAGTACGTACTCCTCCGAGTAGAGGTCCGATCACGGATGCAATACCCCAGGTGGCACCAACGAAACCTCCATATTTACCCCGTCTAAGAATGATCAGCAGTAAGGTACTCAGTGTATTTGCATATATGAAAGTGGGCTGGCTCACTGCTGAAGGGGAACGATATCACTAATAGTGATATTAACCTGAGCCAACAAGTGGATCAGATGTAGTGCCTTATACAAATAAACTGGGTGGCCCACTAACGAGCTGTATTATGGCTCCCCCTCCAATTCCTTGGATAGCGCGGCAGACGATTAACCAATTCATGCTTTGTGCAGCACCACATAGCGCTGAGCCAATCTAAATTGCATGACATTAGGACTCAATAATGTTTGCAAAAATTGGGTTGAAGTACAAGGAAAATTATGATTGAGGAGTACAATATCGGCTTTCTCCCTGCAACAAATACCAGGAGATGAACGCTGTGCACTTTTGAGGCGAGCAGTGTACATACCAATGAGGTCAGAGAGTTTTCCGTAGAGAGGGGCCAAACTCGAAGAGGAGAGTAGATAAGCACTACCCATGGTTTTAGGTTATTATCATATGAACGGCGGTCAATCGCTTTGAGCTTTTATTTTGATTTACCTGCCGACCCAACTGTAGTTTTTGCCGCCACCAAGCTGACCCGCGATGGTAGGCAAGGCAGTAGCGACAATGGTCTAACATATGTTAAGAATCGGAAGTACATTGAGTCCTCACAGGCGAACGAACCTGATCAATTGCGGCCAAGAAGATACAGGCTGTCAAGCCAAACATGACCTATTCGGCGGGGGAAACGGGAACTTTAAGTTGAAAGGGGTGAGGGTATGAGGTCATAGTAAGAACATACAACAGGGATATTGTTTTTTGGCAAAATATGAGTTTCTGTCGCCTTCCATGAAGCTCCTGGTGATGACTTTGTAGTCTTCTGGGTGTTAAGCGGCATGGAGGAGAAGAAGCGTAAGCCTGGGATGTTTTTTTAGCATAACCATTACCAGAACGGCATGGTTTCGGCGAAGGTTTGATTACATAATGAGAATCGATAAGCGGGTCTAAATTTTGTTGGCCTGCATTTCTCTGTTCTTCTACTTTCTCTTTCATCCTCCTCGATGACGACCCAAGAGCCTACGATTCCAACCTTCAAACTCGTCCTAGGTCAGATCATATCAATATTCTCCTTTATACGTCAGTTTTGACTCCAATACGCCCTTTTCTTTCTTTCAACCCTCCCCCATTCGGTTCTCGTTTCCTGTCATTGCTCTCATCAATCTAGTTGGCGATGGCGGTACTGGCAAAACAACCTTTGTGAAAGTGCGGTTGAATATTCCTCCGCTTTGTGAGGCTTCTGATCTTCTATCTTGAACTAACAGCGTCATATCACTGGAGAGTTCGAAAAAAAATATATAGGTTCGTCCAGGATTCCTTCTTGTTGTTTCATTCTCGCATAGCATCTACTTCATACACATCTACTTCACATAGCGACTCTGGGTGTCGAAGTTCATCCCCTCACTTTCTCCACCAATTTCGGCACCATCTGTTTCAATGTCTGGGATACAGCAGGCCAGGAAAAGTTTGGTGGTCTGCGAGATGGCTACTACATCCAAGGCCAATGCGGCATTATCATGTTTGATGTTACATCTCGTATCACCTATAAGAACGTTCCTAATTGGCATCGCGATCTCGAACGGGTTTGCGAGAACATCCCAATTGTCTTATGTGGAAACAAAGTTGATGTCAAGGTGAGTCACCAAAAAATCATCTCCCGCAAGCCTGCATTTCATCTATCTTGACTCTTTTTGCGCAATTACAGGAGCGGAAGGTGAAAACGGGCGCCGTTACCTTCCATCGCAAAAAGAACCTGCAGTATTTCGAAATATCGGCCAAATCGAATTACAACTTTGAGAAACCCTTCCTTTGGCTTGGAAGAAAACTTGTCGGGTATAAAATTTTTAATCGTACTCTATCTCTCTAACTGTTCTTTCAGTAACCCCACCCTTGAATTTGTGGCTGCTCCAGCCCTCAAACCTCAGGAGGTCGAACTCGATGCGAAGTTGATCGCTGAGTATGAAGAGCAGCTGAGACAAGTAAGTATTTGAAGCCTCCGTTGTGAGTACACCGTACAACCTTACCTGTTTTCATTTTTACAGGCCGAAGCCGTTCCTCTTCCTGAAGAAGAGGATGACCTACTGTAGTTATCTTTCTAGACCTGTATTTTTTTTTCCTTTCCTTTACTTTGCCGACCTTTTGGGCACCATTACTTCTCTTGATTGCATCCTTATTCACAGACATGGAAGAAAACAGTATCTCTATGGATGTTTTGTAATATAAACATGCGCCCAAGGATATATGCATTGTTTCCCCACCTTCATGCAAAACGCTCCAGTCTGTTGAGCTTTTTCGCTGTTTTTGCGTTGGACTGCGTATTCTGACCTCGAACCGGAAGACCCATGGCGTGCCGCAAGCCTACATAGCTCCCAATCATCCTCTGGTGAGCTATGTTTTCCTGAACCTCTCTCCTCAGTTCGGATTCAATCTTGAGGTTCTTCAATGGATCTGAGGGTAGTGCCTTTCCTGATTTGGCCCTGATCCCGTTGCGCTTTGCGAGTGTGGATGCAAACTCTGTTTGTAAACTAGTTACGGGTGTCGAGAGTGGGGGTGGGATATATGAAGGGGCTGCAAGTGGATATTGCGGGGGTGTTTGTGACGTGTGTGGGGACGAGAGAAAGGATGCGAGGGCAGTAACTTGATAAGGTGTCAGATCCCGTATTTTACATGTGTCGTTGATTTGCAGACGGGCGCATAAGCGGTGAGCTGTTGGACGTCCAATGCCCCGAATATGAGTCAGTGCATACTGGAAAATCGTTCAGCTTTCTTGAATGTGTTATCGACCTTAGTACCAAGTGCACTCACCCTGGCTATTTGGTTGTCTGGAAGCTGGATCCCTAGTACATGAACCATAGTAAAATGATGGCACAAGAAATAATGCAGCTGGGTAACGTGATCAATAATTCTCTTGTCCATTCTCCTCATATACTGCCCATGGCTACCAACAAAGGTGAAGGACGCCGTGAGGATGCACTAGTCAAACAACGGACTCAGATGCGCGAGGAATATGAGCGACAGAAACAGAATCTTATAAACGAGACGGAAAAAGCTCGACCCTCTGCCAGTCGGTTCGTTGGTCAAAACGACTCGGTGGAGGAGAGTTTGAAGAACAGTACTGTTGGCCTCGTTCATCTTGAGGAATTTAAACAAAAGCGAAAGGCTATAGAAGAGGATATGGCCCGTGAGGCTGCCAGGACTAATGAACTCAAGTAAGCATTTGAATGTTATTCATCGAATTTACCTAACAAACTCGTGGAGAATCTTTCAGAGAGGAACACAAGGTTATAAAGAAACGCAAAAGAGTAAAGAAATCCCAATTGTCGTTTGCAGTGGATGACGATGAGGCAGGCGAGGACAGAGAGTCTACTTCACGAGGGGACACGCCCCAGCAGGATGAGGGAGGTACTACTAAGCGGGCTAAATTTGGGAAGAACCCCAACGTGGATACATCCTTTTTACCTGATCGCGAGCGGGAAGAAGAAGAGAGGAGGGAACGCGAGCGCCTTAGGCAAGAATGGCTCACGAAGCAGGAGATCATGAAAAATGAAGAGATTGAGATCACCTACTCATACTGGGATGGAACTGGCCATCGGAAGAGTGCTGTGGTAAGCCTTTCTACCGTCATCTTAAGGCTTCGCTCCAACTATCAAGGTGTTTGCTTCTTGGTTGCACTTTCATTATTCTAGTGTAAAAAAGGAGACACTATATCCAGCTTCCTGGAGAAGTGTCGTCAGCAATTCCCAGAGCTCAGGGGGGTTAGTGTCGATAATATGATGTATGTCAAGGTTGGTGCCGAGTACCTCTCAAGATATCCGTCTTTTCTCAGCTTTCTTCAATTTCAGGAAGACTTGATTATACCTCATGTAGGATCACACCGACACTTGTCTGTTACTCTGCGGCCTGACAGTTTAATTAGCATTACACATTCTATGATTTCATTATCAACAAAGCTCGAGGGAAATCAGGGCCGCTGTTTAACTTTGACGTTCACGACGATGTCCGTCTCCTTGCGGATGCAACCAAGGAGAAAGACGAATCACATGCTGGCAAAGTTGTGGAGCGAAGTTATTATCAACGTAACAAGCATATATTTCCTGCATCTCGGTGGGAGGTCAGTCCGTTCAGTTGACTCTGGTAGTATTAAGCCTTTCTCAACCGTGACGCAGATTTATGACCCAGAGAAAAATTATGGAAAGTATACAATAGCATAAATAGTTTATAGACGATACTGTAATACAGATATTCTATTCTTTACCAAATGTTGCAGGCAAATGAATCCATACAGTATGCACTGCACTTGGAAGAACACGTCACGAGACACCCTTTACATCTGCTTTCCTTAACTCCAACCATTGCATTCCTGAGCCCTTCCCCAAACTAGCCGTTATGTTCATCATTAACTGGTTCTGGGATGTCCTTTCCCAGCTTGGTCAGTTATGTGTTGCTATCTTATTATGGCATTCCTCATTATAGCCCAGGTCTCCTCCACAAAAATGCAAAAATTCTCTTCCTTGGTTTAGATAACGCTGGCAAGACTGTATGTTCCTCTGGTTGAACGACGGCATGTTGTTCACCCAACTGTATACAGACATTATTGCACATGCTCAAAAATGACAGACTCGCCACTCTTCAACCCACTTTGCACCCAAGTGAGCCTTCCACAACTGACGTGTTCACGGACCAATAAACCTTGCAATTTAGCCTCAGAGGAGCTCGCCATAGGAAACATCAAATTTACTACATATGACCTGGGGGGACATCAGCAGGGTACGTTTCAGATTGCTTTGCCCATTCCGCTGTCTTACTCACAGAGTTAAAGCCCGCAGACTCTGGCGCGACTACTTCCCCGAGGTTGACGGCATTGTATTCCTTGTTGACTCTGCAGACTTTGAACGGTTCTCAGAGTCCAAAGCTGAGCTTGATGCTCTTCTTGGTATTGAGGAACTGTCCAAAGTTCCTTTCCTTGTTTTGGGAAACAAGATTGATGCTCCTGGTGCCGTCAGCGAGGAGGAGCTACGTCATCATCTTGGTTTGTACCAAACAACTGGCAAGGTACCCTTTGTTCCAGCTGTAATCATTGGCCACTAGATCACGTATACCATTTACTATAGGGCAAGGTTCCTCTCAGTGATATCCGTCCGATTGAGATTTTCATGTGTTCGGTTGTCCAGCGACAAGGCTATGGAGAAGGTAAATGAGCTATGTATGCCTCAATTTTTGCCAGGCTAATTGTACACTTATATCACAGGCTTCCGATGGCTCTCGCAATACGTGAGTGAATCCCATCCTCTATGGATATATACTTATTCTTTCTTCGTAGATTTGATGAGTAGATACTCAATTTTGGAACTTTTCTTCGTGGACACTTGTTGTTCCTCTGGAATACCAAGCGCTTTAGATATTCAGCCGTGTTTTGTTAACTCGTTGAATACAGTCGTATTTTATGCAATCTTGTTTCAAATGTTTCTAGCCCTGAAAATTTGATGAGTGTGAAGTGAAGCCTTTGATGCAGTGTCAAATTGTTTTGTGCATGACCTCCATCGTACATAACCCTCTGAGCTGGTTTCCCTCGTTCTCTACTGTCTTGCTTATTTCTGCTGCTCTACGCATTGCCTTAATACTCTACAGTGACTGGCACGATGCGTACTCAGTGGTGAAATATACGGATGTCGATTACCGCGTCTTCAGTGATGCAGCCAAGTCCCTATATTCTCCTTTTAAAACTCCCAAGGGACAGGGGCCCCTAGGTTCAGCTCTAGGGATTGGCGAGTACGTGCTACGTGCCTATGGATTATCTCACAATCTTAACTTCAATGCAGCCCATACACCAGAGAAACATACAGGTACACTCCGCTCCTGGCCTTTCTGCTCATCCCGAACGAATGGCTGCATCCTTCCTTCGGGAAATATCTGTTTGCTTCTTGCGACATTCTCAATGGTACACTGATGTACAAACTGCTGCGGTCTAAGATATTGCCTCATACCTCTGCGAAAAGCAAGCTACCCGTTCATGTCCTTGCGACCTTGTTAACCTCGGCCCATCTTTTGAACCCATTAGTGTTCTCCATATCAACCCGTGGGTCGGCGGAATCTGTGTTGTCTACCCTCGTCCTTCTCACTTTGGAACTGGCGATGTCAAATCGCTGGGACTTGGCTGGAGTTATGCTGGGTGTCAGCGTGCATTGGAAGATCTACCCTTTCATATATGGAATTGGATTTGTCGGCGCTCTTTCGCACATCCCTGCGTCTGCTAGTCCGCTATCACGGTTCCTGGGGTTCTTCAACCTTCGATCTGCACGCTTTTTCACTATCAGTTTCGCGACCTTTCTAACACTTGGTGTTACTTGCTACCTAATGTAAGCTTCTAGGCTTCAGAAGATTCTGAGTCTCATTCCATCATGCCCATAGATGGGGATATCCTTTCCTCTACGAAACCTATTTCTATCATCTATACCGCCTCGATCATAGACATAATTTCTCTCCGTTTTTCTACTTGATCTACCTTACATACCCGAGTGCTGCACAACCTCGCGAACCAGTTTCGTTATGGCAAACTATACTACGGTCTTCACTTATTAGCTTTCTTCCCCAGATGACGCTGGTCATCGGACAGGGGTTCCTCTTTGCGAGAAACAACAATCACCTCGTGTTTACCTGCTTTGTGCAAACAGTCGTATTTGTCCTGTTCAATAAAGTCTGTACTTCCCAGGTACGTACTCAGGTAAATGTTTAGGTACCCTTGATGCCACTGATTCGAATCCAGTACTTCCTGTGGTATACCCTTTTTCTTCCACTCATACTACCTGCTTTGTCCGTTTCTCGCAAACGGTTGTTCATATGTCTGGTAGTCTGGATCGGCTCTCAAGGACTCTGGCTTAATGAAGCATACAAGTTGGAATATCTTGGAAAGAACGTGTTCCACTGTGTATGGGCAATGGGCGTAGTTTACCTGTGTTCTCATGTCTGGGTGCTTGGGACTCTAATGGAGGGGTACGGACTTAAAATTTGACGAAGAAATTAATGCTTTTGCAATGTCCCATAATAAATATCATGAGATAATGTACTAACATTGGCGAAGTGATCATACAACCAAAGTCCTATCAACTTGTGACCTCCACCATTTCCACGCACCTAAACTTACGACAAAGTTGAATGCACCAACGATAGCGGAGCCTGCCCCGAGTAAAGTGAGTAGCCACCAGGTAACACCAATTATGCGATCTAGAACGCGCCCTATATAACGTTTCAGTGCTGCATTGGGATCAATATGAAGCTGGGGCCCTGATAATTGGAGAAGGGGAGGCTGTTCAGAATTGTTGATTTCAGATGATTCCAATGTTGAAGGAACTGAAAGAAGCGCTACGACAGGTTTCTGGAAACCAGTGTGAGGAACAATATAAGAACCAGTAAGTATATTTACATGATCAGAGGTAGTGTAGGAAGGGATCGCTGTATATAGCACGTTCTTGATGGCCGTGATCTCAGGCTGCTCGGGAGAATCCAGATGTGTCGAGTATAATATCCTGTCTGTCCATGAAGGAGTACGTTTGGAACTATTTCCATTGTCATTGAATGATAGAAGAAGTATAAGGACAAAAATTGACCTGTAAGTGTCGACTTGACCAACTGTGTACTTATAAGTGCACTTGAAATCCCAGAATCTTCCCTCTTTCAAGCCAGCGAAGACAGTACCCTTCCTTCGTTCAACAACAAGCTGATCATATTCCTTGATCTGGCTGCGAAAGTTTACGTCATTGAGAGCTTGAGAAAGTTGAAGTATGTGTTCGGGTCCACACATTGAATGCGAGCGTGGTAGAGCAAGCCGAAAGTTCAGATCCCCAAAGAAGAATAGATGTGAAGTAGCGTATAGGGTCGTAGCCTGAGATGAAGACGAATTGGGAAGGGGAGGAAATGAAAGCGACCTGACAATGTGATGGTAATTGTTAATTCGGCTTTGTAGCTTAGCAGCATGAGGTGTTAAGTGTGCACAGACAAATCTTTGGACGATAAATGAGTAAGATCAATCCACAGTCAGGATGGGCAAGCACGCGTACGTGTATGTCTGCCCAACCCCTCCACCTTCTGATGGGACACGGAAACGAATGCCAACAGCGCCCTTATTTCCCATATAGCCTGGACCACAACCTATAACATTCTGTGATCAGGGACATTGGAATAGACCAGAATTGATATGTCACCTGTCCATTGGGTTTGCACATCGCAGGCCCTTCGAGCAACCCCAGAATCGATAGCAAAGACTAGGATGGCAACGCCCACATTGACCACCCTACCAAGGAGAGTATATTTCTCTTTAGTCGGTGAATGAGCCTCAATTTGTGCAAGGATATGTTTTTCTCGATCCGCAAGGACAGTCATCGACAGCCCAGAAACTTCATGCACATTTAGAGCGCGATAGGACGCTGAGCGCATGAAACTCACGTCCTAAGTGTAATGGGAGAAGCTCTTGAAAGCCCACTGCTACTATGTCTGGAGATCGCTTCGTTTGGGAGAGAAAACTGGAAACATGGAGAGTAGGGTGTAGCCAGTCGACAAGGTCCTGAGGTAAACCATGAACAGTCTGTAAGTTAGTATTATAGGAAGCAATCTGGATTAAAAGGTGGTTATCATCTGTGTGGTCTGTGGACAACATTGACATCGCGACTTGTGGTGTGTATAAGTATGGGCAGTTATCACATGACTTTGGATGGAAGCTAATGTAACTAAGGTGCAGCAGTCAAGAGTGGATGGGTTATGGATGTACCGCAGTCAAAATGTTGGATATCGTAATATTACCAGCTCCTTCATTTCTTTCCACCATCTTACTTGATTCCTAAACCTGTCGATCTATGTTCTTTCGCTCCATTCTCGACCTTGCATCATTCAACGCACCCATCTAAGGCCTAAGCCATCAACGACCTCGAGTAATATCGAGTGACCTCAAATTTCCTGTTTCAACATCATAAACCAGTCCATGCACCCAGAGCCCCTTATTCTGTGCCCAAGCGTTCGTGACTGTCGCTGTCTTGCTGATGTTATCCACTTGCCTCTTCACATTCTCGTGCACGATGACCTGGAGTGCCTCTGTGTCATCCTTTCCGGACACTTGAAGGGAGGACGTCAAATTGACAAGGGGCTCAAGCCAGCGAGCGAGTGGTGTGCTTGGCGGAGACGAGTTCCCAGCTCTTACTGTGTTGAAGCACGCTGCAGCGCCTCCGCATTCTGTATGTCCCACAACGACGACTTGTACAACAATTTGTCAATTCAAATGCGTTGATTAGAACACGAGAATCTAGTACATACTGTGTTCTACGCCAAGAAAGTCGACTGCATAGGCTAGAATGGAGAGGGCATTGTCATCGTCTGGGTGGAACTGGCTGTTGAGGAAATACGATTGAGGATTGATTACTTCAAGCCAGTGCGACTACTGCTCACTTAGCAATGTTGCGATGGACGAAGATATCACCTGGTTTTGCGGCAGTGACCACAGATTCTGGTACTCGAGAGTCTGCGCAGCCTATCCAAAGGATCTAACAAGTTTCTTCAGCTTTGACAATCTATAATCGTACAAATACGATACAGCTTACCTTAGGGGATTGTCCTTTCGCACTGTTTTCAAAAAAGTCTGGAATTAATCGCTTAACGTCTGCTGACCACTGTGAGTTGGCGGAAAGCAGTCGTTCAACAGGAATGTGGGCATTGGAGGTCATTGTCCGGAACTGAAGGGGTACTAGGGAAGGCAAAAATTGATGGATCCGGATACGGCCAACAAAACTTATACCCCGTCCATACAACGAGCAATGGTTTCGACAATCACACAATCGACATTCACTATGTTTGATTACACAGTCAACTGTTATATACAGCCTTGTGTCTAGAGCTAGTGGTGACCTAGTGGTAGTAGTACGAGTAGTGTTGCCATTGAACATTCCAGACTGTTCCGACAACTCTGGAACACTGGATTCAATCTGAAATCATGCTCTAGGCCAGAAAAAAGGTTGCTAGCTGGTATGATATGTTGCCATTGCCAGACACGGGTGTAAACCATGGGCACACTACGGCACTTTCTAGCATGTACTCAGTTAAAACTGGTAGCCGGGAGGTGTTCAAACGCTCAAGCTTCAAATCAATAAACTTCCAGTGTCAAGATTCCTTTTGAGATAGCTATGGTCTCTGGCACAATGGGTACTTATGATTATTGCCCCTTCAAGCTTCAAGCTTCAAGGCCATGGCCAGGGTACATATGAGACAGATGGAGCAGGATATTATTCCACAGGCACAAATGGACTGCGACGATAAGAAGGAGAAACAATCACGGGGGGTAGAGTATGTGCCAACTCTGTCGTACCAGCAGGAAATGGAATGTCATCAACGCCCTTGGGTAGCACCTTCTCGTATAAGCCCTTGGCTTGGTTATGCTGACTCAAGGCAGTCATCTTCTTCTTCGCGTCGCGGATTAGAACATTGGCGCCGTCAATACCAGACACAGCACCCTTAACGAAGATGAGGTCCAGGCTGGAATCGACGCGGATGACAGATAGATTCTGAGTCGTCACTCGGACATTTCCCATCCTTCCCGCCATTTTTTTTCCAGGCCAAATACGACCTGGATCCTATGCAACACGGGTCAAACCAAGCGCTGACGTACTGAGAAGAGAGAGCATGCCTGGTGCTGTCCCGTGGAACCTGCCGAGCGATGGGATATGGAAACACCATGGCTGGCTGCAAGACCGCCGAAACCCCATCGTTTCATAGCACCTTGATAGCCCTTACCAATCCTTCAAACGATTGTGTATCAACATCCGTAGGGTAAGAAAACGACTGATAAACGCACGAGTTTGATATAACATCGACGAACTGCCCAGGAACAAAATGGATGGCAGAAAGTGTGGTCCCTAACGCCCAGCTAAACTCAAGAACCAAAGGAATGTCTTGAAAGACTGACCAACAGGTAGATGAGCATCAGGTGTTACTGGAAATTCTCTAACTATGCGCTTGGGAGATACTTCGGCTTTGCGAAAATGACCTAACATTTGCCGAGTGGTAGTTTTCGCTGGTTTGTCTGAGGCAGCAACTTGCACTGCATGATATACAGTGTGGTCTCTCCGTACTGTCCTAATGTTTGCTGTCACTTGACAATTCTCCAACTGAGCAAATCGTAAGAACAATGTCGATCCTGTCAAGTAATACGTGCCTGTAGAACCGTAACGGGCACTCTTACACCCTGATCATCCCAAATGGTGGTCATTCCACGTTTGCGCGCAATAAGTCCTGTCCGAATAGAATTTGGGCACCACTTCGCATTTTCAGCAATAGAAATAGGATTCCATCTTGGATGTTCTATGTGTGAAGTAGACTCTGAGGCACCGTTGGCACGCTTGGCAGTAGATGATATTTGCCTGACAGTGAAAGAATAAGTAGAGCAGCGAGGTAACCTCCAGAGCTGGTGAATTGAGGACATGAAAGAGGAAATATCACATGACCAAGGATCTCTATTTCGACCATGCGCATTGAGAAATGTTACTTTTGTTCCAAGAGTGTCTACCCAGGCCATGGTACCGTTCCTTCTCTATGACGATTCTCTGTTTTTGACCCTCCTTTGAAGGTACTGCTTTTGTCAGAAATGATGCAAAAGTGTTCCGGTTCTGTACCTCAAAGTATGTCTATTACCATTCAATGCTTTCTTTATCCTAATGCCAACTTAGATGTCACAAAAACTTCAAGTTAGCCTGCTTGATCCATGTTCTTATGCGCTCAACCGATGTACTACTTTAGGATGAAGCGGAACCCACGGAAAGTACGCTGGACGAAGGCGTTCCGGAAGGCCGCTGGCAAGGAGATGACCATTGTATGTGACAAATTTTCTTCTCTTTTTTCATCTTATATATTAGTACTCAACCTCAACGAAGGACTCAACGATCGACTTTGAGAAGCGAAGGAATATACCGATCCGATATGACCGTGGTCTGATACAGACTACGATCAAGGCGATGAAAAGAGTTAGCGAGATTAAGCGGCGCAGAGAGCACGCATTCTGGAAGAATAGGTATGTTTTATACCTTCTTTGTCGGAAAACTCGTGCTGAGGTGCGATGCGAGGATGTTCATTGCCCGAGAGAAGCAAAGAGCACAGCGAGCGAAGAAGTTGGAGAAAGCAAAATCCTCTATCAAACTCGTCGAACCACAAAGTACGGATGTCGAAGAGACGCGGATACGGGAAAAGATCAAGGTTCCAAAATCAGGCAGCGCCCTCATACAAGGGGAAGGTCGTTCAATGGGTATGGAGATCGATTAAGCGTTGTTCCTCATTCCTATTCTGTGTGTTCCTGTTGTACATCCATGCTACGATACAAATGCCTATACTGCAAAGTCCCGACATAAGAAATGAAAGTGATATCATCTGTGTTTGTATTTGGCTTCATTCTCGTAGCGCATATTTGGGTCGAGAGTATTATGTAGACCGAGTAGTGTCTTGCTGATTGCCTCGGTAGCCCCAATCATTGGCTTGAGTACTGCAACAGGCACTGCTCGGATAACAGCCCTTACGGGACCCTTCAAAAGACGAATTCAACAAAACTTTGTAAGAACAGCTGTTTAACAACTCACCTCATCGCCTTGCCTCTCATAAACCTCCATTGGGACGGCAAGAATAGTCTGTGCAGCAGAACTGAAGTTATTTCGCAGACTTTGGTAGGCAGATCGTACTCCCTGTTTCAAGTCGGCGGGCTGTTCTGCATATCTGCTGAAAATATTCCTGTCATCATCTTCGCCCTGCTGAGAATTAAGGTGATCTTCAATGAAAGGTGAGAGCATGGCCTCCGCAGTGATTGAACTTTTAGTTTGTCCACTCAATGCATCTTCAGCTTGTTCTAATATTACTTGAGTTCCGGTTGCCAACCTTGCTCCCAGCTTGATAGCCTCAGTAGCAGTTGATTTGATGAAAGCCTGTGCACCCTTCTGCATCCCCCTCACGATTCGTCCATCCTTCTTGTATTGGGCAATTGGCAAAAGGACAAGATCTGCTACACCAGATCCCACATTGACTACAGAACGAATGGGGGCGACTCCGGATATCACCTCAACAAGTTGAGTAGCTTTGACGTCAGGTGTCCATAAGTCATTCAAAAGATCAAACATTCGAGGCCAACCAGATATCTAAAAAAACGAATTGGGACGAGGAAAGTATGGTCTATCCTAACAAAAACTTACACCATTAAGCGTTATGTGCCGTAATGTCATTTCGGCCCCGTCAAAGTGGAAGAAGTTCATCAGTTCCAGAGTGCGACCCTCACGCAAAGCCCTATAATCAACTCGACGTGGCTTATAATCCAGCTTGAGATCGACAGGGAAGACTTCAATGAATTCTGAGTTAACAGACTTAGACCACTCGCACAATTACCAGACAAATGAATGCTTACGGAAGTAGATCTCGTCAGGGTCTTCCTCAGAAGTTTGTCCAGATGAGGTGCTAGAGTCTTTTTTGAAACTGAAAAACTTCTTCAAAAAGTCGAGAGCATCTTGATCAACATATAACCGCAAGGGTAGTATTTTCGCCTTTAAGAGAGCCGTTAGCTCATGTAAGCCATCCAAGGGAAAGCTGTAACATACACGCAACCTAGCTTCCTCGCTAGAATTGCCAGGCACTGGCCGCACTGTCTTCAATTCAATCCGCACCATGTTGGAACCAGTTTCACGAATGTTTCCACTCGAATCAGACCTCAGCTCAGTCAAGAACTTCCTCCACGTTGATGACTTCATGTGATCCAATATCTCCAGCTTTTCCACAGCTACAAGCAACTTGGAAGCCAGCGAGCTCTCTTTAGCCAATTGATCATAGGCAACACGAGTCCTCGTGAGGTGGAACTCAATATTGGGTGTCTTACTCCTTGTAAGGCGACGGCGGCGAGAAGTACCTTGTTTGGAGACGGCAGGGGGGCTACTAAGAGTAGCTGGACCAGGATTGAAAGATTGCCAAGAACTCTGACTTGCCGCGTCATCGTCGTCATTTTTGAGCTCTTTGTCTATGGCGACAAGTAAAGCCTGTGGACTGAGTTCACCCGCATCTTCATCGAGGCCAAGATAAACTGAGTTGAACAAGACAGTGTTTGTGGACTCAATAGTAGGATCTTGAGTCTGCCCATGAGCGACAAGCTGTCTTATACGAGCTAATCGGCGGCGGATATTTCTTGTCTCGTCTTCGATCGCTTTGCGAGTTTTGGCCCAGTCGTAGCCCTCGTACAGATGTAAATTTAGATCTGCTTCCTGGATCCGCAGTCGAAATGGGGACTCTTCCACCCTAATAAATTTATAGTTAGGAACGCTTAATAAAGCTCCAAATCACATACTCTATATCTCCATCGATGCTCTCCGGTGGAAGGACGTTGAAATGATTCTCGACGATACTTATCCCCTCGGGTTTCAGCATCTTAATTGTTTCACCGCCCACCCGAGATATTATACCATCATCAGACGATGCGACGGTTCGAGCTGAAGTATCATCTTCATAGTGAAACTCGTCCAGATCTTCATCTTCGAGTTCGCGCAATCCAGCAGCTGCACCGAAGGATTCGTCCAAGTATTCAAGGTTGGTTGGCAAATCGTCGTTGACCATATCTGGAGCCGGTCCAACTTCAGGTGGATTCGGAAAGGCCATGTCCTCGATGGAGGCTGCAAATAGTTGTTCAGACAATGAATGGCTATAGTACAACAATTTACCCATAAGATCGATCTTTGGTGGTGACAGCATGGTCGGTCGCTTCAGAGGAGGGCTGCGAACATGATGTGAGACGAACATTTCTCAAGAAAGAACAAAGTACATACCGTCCCTCTGACACTTTTGTTTCGAAGATGGACCCAAAGTCACCAACAAATTCAGTCAGTTCACCAAGTGTATCGGCACATAGATGGAGCTCTAAGCGAGCTTTATCAATCAGTACCTTTTGAACAACCAGATAAGTAGATTTATCTAAACAATAAACGCAAGGTGGCTCACATGAGTGCTTGCATACGGGTAACTCTGGATGCGAGTGGTGAGAACAAGATCTGTAAGACCTGCGACAAACGCGAATCCGGCCATCTATTGAATTTTCAATGTCAGTGTCAAGTACAGACAAACATAGAATTCCAAGGAACATGGCTGACTTTCCAATATTCACTTCCAGGATGCAAGTGATCAGAATCCGAGATTGCTTTGACATTGTCAATTAAAAAAAGCTCCAAAGACGGAACCTGTAAATTTATGCTGGACTGTGGTGCGCCTCCCACTAGGTCCGTCGAAAAGAGAGCGTTGCCAATAAAAAGTACCAGTGCACCACAGTGTGCAGGAGCAAAGAGACGTATCGACGCGTCTGAGACATTAAGCAGTAATCTGGTTCTTTCACTTGGAACAACGGATTCGAATGCCTAAGATCATACAAGTCACGAGTTTGAATGAAAATAACAGACAATGCAGCATACCCCTGGCGGCGCCTTAACGAACTGTACGAGATCATCGATCCAATCAAAGTTGGGATAGATATTGAGGAGACAACCCCAGAAGTCGACATGGACCTTGGACTCCTTGGCTATGGAATGTGGAATGTTTATTGATGCGAATTTCAAATTCAAGATGGGATTGGGCTTTGAATTCTGTTGTGACACATCAGTTGATAACCTGACATCAGCATACAAAAACAGCTTACAAGACTGCGGGAGTTATGAAGACTAAAGATGGTTTGGACAGAGTTCGGTCCGACATAGTCCCGGACTGCGAGATCCATTACCGTGGTGAAGACCACTGTTTCATCCTGTCCGGAATCACGATTGAGTCCGACGAACTCCGAGAGGATGAAATTAGAAAAGACACCTTGCCATCAGGCTTGACTTCAATCAGGCTATCAATGTCTGTTGCCGTCATCTCAAAAAGTTGAGGGGGACCGTCTAGCTTGCTCCGTGCAACAGAAAGAGTCACCAACGCGTCCGAAACTTCGAGTTTGATGGCAGTCTCGCTATTGGCCTGTGGCTGGCGTATGTCAAACTTGCTTTGACTCGGGGTCTTTCTCAAAGTCGAGAAATATCGACTCCCAATGAGACTGGTATTTCGGCTATCTACCGGAGAAGAGTCTGCGGTCCTCAGAGCTCTCTCGAATAACTGTGAGACATCGTCGACCAAGTATTGCAGGCGGTCAATAGAAGGTTTATCCAGATCAATCCGTACGCGGGGTATGCCAATCCTCAAGACCGATCTTCCTTTCAGCCGCGAAAGGTCGAACCGTGGCTTCACTAAGTATTGGAATAGTTCTTCAGTGTCTTCAAAGGGAGAAAAGGCCATCAGGACATTCCCCACAGTTGAGGGAGGGAAAGGCATATCATTGCTACGCGCTACTTGGGGTGACGATGCAACGAGGATACTGTCACAGGTTGCTGCTACAATCACTTCACCATGATGCTCTGATTGAGCAAGCGGCTCGTCAGCAAACCTGGCCTTCGAGGGAGGTACGGGAATGGAATCTGAAAGAATGAGTGTCTTGATGTTGATCATCAGTCCACCAGAACGCGAACTGGCTCGGCCTAGGGATGGAGGGCACCGGAGTTGTATCCTGATGAAATTGAAGTTCACAGAGTAACTAGGAGAGGACTTCGCTAGCTTCTTTTTTTTCCTTGGCTGCTAAATTTCAAACGTTAAAGAGAGAACTGAGTTAGCGTGCATGTATCCATTCACACCTTACTGGCTTCATGAATACTCTGATAATTCTGGTAATTCAAGTCGAGACCGAGATCCTGCAATACCAAATTTTCCAGCCTTTTCCTCTCCCGAACCTCATCCTCCTCCTCCTGACTGATATCGACTTCTTGTCGTGGAGTAGATCGCTGCTGACCGTCGAGATCCTTGAGAACTTTTAAACATGTTTCGGCGTATCGGAGATCCAGGAAGAATTGAAGAGGGACAATAGATACCCGTAGTGCAGAGTTGCTAGGACTCGAGACAATATCTAGGGCGTGAGGCGGGTTCCATGGATTCTTTCCAGCGTCTCTGACTCCTTTAGTCCTCCACATAGAAACCTTGGCACCGTTGAGTTTCCTGATACGCTCGTCGGTCCAATCCACGACACCTGGTATCTTGGAATCTGAATGATCGAGAAGAGATGGATCAGTGATGAGCACAGGTGTTGGGAGTAATGTCTCTTGGAACACTTCGAACCCAAACAGTGATATATCTCCGATCCAGGCTGCAGTCCCTGTAAGTTTGCGATTCAAGCCGACATCTGATACCCCAAGCTTGAGGTAGCCTACTGTAGTGGTTGGTGAGGACGAAAGTGGATGCAACCAGAATTCTGGATTAAGAGCGCTTGGTTTGCTGAGCATTATGACTACAACGCCTTTCATCGTAGCGGATATATCTAACGTTGGTGTTGTGTTCCGTGATTTAGTAGATGTCGAGGGAAGAGCAATGAATAAGTCGGAGAGTAAGCGGATATGATGAGTCTCTATCGCGCAAGCCAATACGCCCGCGGAAATTTGTAGTTGAGTGGTGGTGGAAGGAGATCGAGAATTTGGAATTGGGGTGAGTATGTGAATTACTAAAGGTTCAGAACCAAAGGTGGCAATCAGTTGCTCCATCCTTTCTTCCTCTCGTCCCTTGAGGGTGTCAGAGATTTGGGCTGTATGATGAGTTGAAGCTGAAGCTGACATATCACAAGATTGTTCCACAGAGGCTAAAGAGGCCTGAATAGGACGGGATTCTGAGAGCGCGCTCTGATATAAGCTCCCGCCAAGAGAAGAACTATCATCAAGCTCATCCAAGGTCAGTTGGACTGAATGACTAGAAGGCGGTATTGCCGCTGACGGAGACGGTGGGTTGCTGATAATAGGTGGCAACGACGATATGGAAGGGGTAATAAGTTTGGGAGGCAGAAAAGCAAGTGATTGGGACATCATCATCTCGGTGTGTTCATCTATGTCATCGGAGGAATCTGAAGCTTCATTTCGAGAACTGGAAGGAGAAACAGGTGCTTCCTCTGCGATTGAATGTCTGAGTAAATCCAAGCAGAGAACCTTGATGTCATGAATAGAGATTTGACGTTGTCTCGAGGAAGTCAGGTCGTCAGAGGAGACATCTCGATAAGATATTTGTCCAATGGACAAGGTCAAGCGGACACGATTAGGGACATGTATGGATATGCGTAAGTTCTTGGCATCGAATTGAAATCTACTGAGAAGGCGCTCAATGAGGGTGGTAAAGAGAGGAATTCCATCTGGATCATTATTGTCCCCGACAGATGTTGATGGATCGTCCAAGAAAGGGTCGAGTGCATGATCGAGTTCTGAGATTGAATGAGGATGTAGTAAGGATTGACGAAGTTGGGCTTCCTCGTTTGATGAGAGTTCATCATGTACAAAACTGTCAGAGAGAGAGGCGACGGAATCTGGAAGATGAGACGTGGAAGATGCAAGGTTGTCTAAGTGTGCGGGGGCTATGTGGAAGACGAGGTGTAAGCCATCAATGACCAGACCGATAGTGGAAGTTAAGGGATTTGGCCATGGAATATTGGCAGTTACAGAAAGGATGGTGCCAGAAACGAGGTGAAAGGGGAGATTAGCGGCAGAGATGAAAGCATTAACTGCAGCTGGATCTATGAGAAGATTAGATACTTGGATGAAGCCGCTGCCAATTTGAGCGTTGAACTGGTCGACGTCCAGCTGACCAGGAAGTAGAAGATGACCGAGGACACGTCTTAGAGCAAAAGAGAGGAATCGAGACTGAATGGACGATGGAAGTGAGAAAGACGGCCACCAAGATGAATTCATAGTGTTGATGGTACGAGTCTGAAAGTCATTGAATGACGTAATACAGTCGACGGTACAGTATATAATAGTGTTACTTTAGAATCAAGAGTAAAGTAACAAAAATTGATTTCACAGTTCAATCATTTGCGCTCTCCCATCCCCATGGCATCCTTAGCCTTGTCGAACATACCCTGCAAACAATCGAGTCAGATCCAACAACGAAGAGATGCACCGTATAACCACAAACAAAACACACTTTATCATTGTCCTTATTGCCACTCATTGAGTCACCCATTTGCTGGGTAGTCGATTTCTCGGACTGAACAAAGTCACAGAGATGAGTGAAACATAAATAACGATCAAGTGAACACTCACGCGGGGTTGCATGGTTGATGCGGCAGAGTCCAACGTGCCTTTGACACCATCAGTGGCCTGTTCAGTCATTGATTTTTGAGAGTCAGGCTGGAATTAAGAGTAAGATTAGGCTGAATAAAGTAAAACAGAATAGAAAATACCTTCAGAGCAGCGCTCGTCTTGTCGGTGAAAGATTGACGACCAGTGTCAGACATTGTGATGAAGATAAGATTTGGAAGATTGTTGACTTGGGTGATGGATGTGGGAGAGAGAAAGGAAGGATTGGT
This sequence comes from Pterula multifida, assembly GCA_900068985.1. NCBI lineage: Eukaryota > Fungi > Basidiomycota > Agaricomycetes > Agaricales > Pterulaceae > Pterula > Pterula multifida. The sequence continues at coordinate 53,403 of CEMT01385990.1, forward strand.
TTCTGAGGATTTTGAGGTGATTTAGACGTGACTTTATACATTTTCCAAGAGCCGTTCCACCTCTACGAGTCAACGTCAGGGATGACGATCTGAACCAATCCATCTCGATGAATCAATGACGTATACACTACTCAATTTTCAAATTTGATCGCCCGATTATCCCGATCAGTCACTGCTGGTCACTTGACTATACTAAGCATAGTATACTTACTTACATAAGTTACTAATAAGTAGCCTATCATTGACGCACGATCCGACGTTGCATCACTTATCACTGTCAGCCCATTATCCATCTTTATTTCTCATGTCCCTTCGTGTCCGCCATAGCAAAGGCGTCACCACCGTCTCCATCACAGACGACGATCCCATTTCGTTACTTCAGCAACGAGTAGCTGACGTTTCTGGTGTCTCTCCTGAGTTACAGCAGTGTAAACTCTACTTTTACTTCCTTCTTGTCTTGTCTATCCTCAGGCCTTGTTGACTTACTCATCACCTCTCCAGTCAAGGCTGGTTATCCTCCCAGGTCTCTCACCCTCATTCCAGAACTTCCTGTCTCCTCTCTTGGTTTAACCAGCGGAGATCAACTCATTTTAACCGCTTCTGCCACTCCTGCATCCCCACCTACTACTTCCATCATTACTTCCCACCCGCCCCCCGCACCACCATCGTTTAAACCATCGGACTATATAGCGATCGATACTGGTTACTTGGTTCATCGAGTAGTTCCAGATGACAATTCATGCCTCTTCTCATCCATTGCTCTCGCTTTCGAGCAGTCGATGTCCAAAGCATCCAAGATTCGTCAAAGCACGTTCTCCATTTGATGATCAAATATATACTCTAGATCTGATCTGATCCTTAGTTGTAGCTAATGGTATCAATGCAGACCCAGTCAAGTATAACGAAGCTATTCTAGCGTAAACCATCTCTTCCTCCATTCGTTCACACAAACACAAACACACACACACACTGATCCTTCTCTGTACTTCATAGGATGTCTCCCCAGACGTACATATCTACAATCCTGAAACCCTCCAGCTGGGGGGGCGCCATAGAACTCTCAGTCCTTGTCGAACACTACAATACCCAGATCATTTCTATCGACATAGAAACTGGTCGCATAGACACTTTTGATCCTCCAACACCTTCCCGTCGAAGGTGCATCTTGCTCTATTCTGGCATTCATTACGATACCGTCTCTTTCACTCCTAATCTTGATGCCCCCACCGAATCGCATCAAACCCTCTTTTCTGTTCGTCCATATCAAATTCCATCCGTCCTCTCACTCAACCTTCTACAGGTTTCCCCTGACTCAGATCAGGTTCTGACTGCTGCAAGTCAACTCGCATCCAAACTGCGTGAGAGGAGGGCATTTACCAATCCTCACACCTTCAATCTTAAATGCCAGGTATCTCGTGTTTATCCGTCTGCGAGTATGTGTTCACCCTCATTCAGGATTGCGGTATTGGAATCAAAGGCGAGAATGGTGCGCGCATCCATGCCCACGCAACTGGTCATGTCAGATACGGGGAATATTAATTCAACTCGACTTATTCTTTACCCCTTGTCTCAATCTAAATTCTTTGGATCTTCATCCACCTTGATCTCCAACACAATTGGGCAATGATCAGACCCTCCATAAATTTCCTCACGAATCTCACACATCCCTACTTTGTTCAACATTCTCTCACTAATCACAACTGAGGATACCGTCACTAGTTTGTTTAAGTTCAAATCTCAATGAGGACTCACACATATCCAGTCTCCATCCCAGCCCTTTCTCTCGGCAATTGAATCGATACGAGAAGAACGAATACTTCCTATCCTTAGGATGTAGATGACGCCATACATCGACGAATCTCTTCGGCTTAGTTGGTGAAGTCACATTATGTGAACTTGATTCAACAGGACCAGGGTTATCTTCTGACGACGAGGCTGGTTCAGGTGGCTGAAGCATGTCTTTGAACCAAGTTGTTTCAGCCTCTGTATACCCCGCCGTCTTATTCCAGTGTTTCTTTCCATTAGCCAGATCTACAGACGTCGAGTATAAACGTGTAAAGACATGCGACCTTTCATCTATGCTTACCCAGATCCGTTGGTGCTACGTTCAAATCGCCAGTCCAAATGACACCTTTTGAATCCTTGGAATCCAGTTCGCGCAAGTATCGCTCTACATGAAGATTCCATTCCTTTTTTTCTTCTAACGTCTAAGCAGCAACAGTCAGCATTACGTCCTCAGAAATTCGCGTGTTACCTTTAGTTTCTCCCCCGCATTGACCACGTATGTTCCCACTAGCCAGAACCTCTCAAACTCTAAAGTTACAATTCTTCCTGTTACTATCTTAGGCTTAGGATGACCTGGTAGCGTGTAACTGCAGGATATGGGTGTCTTCTTGGATAAGATAGCGGTGCCCGCTGTTCCGCTCCATTCAGCAACACAATGAGATGAGCGGAAACAGCTACGCACAGTATGACTTTCGTTGAGTGGAGATTGCCCAGTATTGATGTGGGTAGCGAGCTTTAAGTGCTGGCTCTACTGGAGGATTGTTGACCTGTGCGAGCATAAGGGTCTCTGTTAAAACGCACTAGAATCCCACTAAGGACCTTTGTTTCTGTCAACACTAGGATATCCGCATCTTCTGCCTCTACATAAAACTTGAAGCCCTTTGATCGACCAAGACAGCATAGGTAAGTAATATTATAATGGCAAATACGCAATGCAATAGTCCAACAATACCTTCTTCTGACTTGCAGCTAAACCGCAGATATTCCATGCTGCGATACGCGTTGCTGATTCAGACGTCTTGCGTGGAAAGGTAATTGAGGCGGGAAGCACTTTATTGGTGGGTTGATCTGATGCTGTTGGATTGTTGTGCAAACCCTTGGCTTTCTTTGACTCCGATTCCAAGGAGTCACCTTCAGCTTTACGTTTTGGGGTCATGGAAGGGCTGAGTAGGAGAAAATCCCTGTCTCGTGACTGACGCGTCGCGGAACAAGTCACGACGAACTTCGCTAAACTCACACGTGATGGTTGTTCTCGCGTTGCATCTCTAGACTCTCATGCTCACCCACCGTGGTTTCTCTGCCTGGATATCATCTGGCGTCGATAACAAAGCTATACCTGAATATTTGGTTGCTCATGATGAACTCCAGCATCGTGTATCTTGCTGGATACCCTGTGAAGAAGGCCAGGTTCTTGAACCATCTCCTTGGTCACAGTCGTTTTTGTTGATTGATATACATTATTTACAGCCATTCACAGTGTACTGGAGAGATCATGGAGGCAAGGTGGACACTTGTGCCTTTATAACATTGGATGGATTTGTCGTTCCGGGTCGATTTTTGTACGGCTCTGGGGTTGCCTGTCGCCAAGGTGTAAGAGTGGGACCAACTGCGGAGAGGCCGTTCACGTTCTCGAGGATATCTGTGGTTGAATGTTAGTATCTATAACTCCATTTTAAATAGTTCACTGATTCATCCCTATCATAGCGAGCACCTGCGGTGCTCCAAAAGATGCTGGGATGATTATTCTGCGAATAAAGCGGATCGAGAGACAAGGCAGCCGACCTGCCAACCCTGCTTTTATGAGTTTGCCTACCCCGGCATCAAATAAACATGCAGGAGATATGTGTGTTGCGTGTGTATCCCGTTTTGCTAAGATCACAGCACCTGAGTGAAGCTCAATTACCTGTGTACAGGTTTGGAGACCCAGTTGGGACCTATCCACAGCATCATCAAACTTGGAGTGCTAAACCTCACTGTACTGATCATCCTGAACTAAGAAAGCCCACTACATTCATCACTTTTATTTTCCGGTACTCTATTTATCGTTTCCCTCTTGACCCATTTATGATTTTCTAAGCTAAACCTAAGATACCGCTCTCCCGGTGAGAATTCTTTGTACAGCTGGACTTAGATCAAGAATCTGATTTTTGTGCATAGCTTTCCTCCAATCTCAAGGTATCATGCACGAAATCAAGATGCCTCCATCGTCTCCTGCTACACGAGAACCTAGTGTTCCTCCAGCTGAAGTTGAGAACAAAGAAACACCTGCTGGCTTGATGATTACCCCTAGCCCTAGCCCCAGCCCACGACATCGACCGCGACTCCGAGCGCCAAGTCCTTCCTCAGTAAGTTCAAAATACATGCTTTTTGTAGGTAGCTCAAGTCATTTTACCGGTTTCGCAGGTTCTTGGAAGGGGAATGCCCAGTTCGAGGGCTAAAAGGACATCCTCAGACATGAGACGGTCAGTCAGCTGGAGATCTTTCTCAAACAGCAGCAGAAATTATGAAGATCACACCGAATATATTGATGAGTGTGACCAAAACCTGTATAAAGAGAATCTTGACCCACACTATAATCACCATGATGTATATACTGAGTAATACCATTACTTGAGGGATGTCCAAGTTTCTTGTCTACCTCGATTCGTGAGTATTGGGACTGCTCAAATTCATGTGCGGTGGGTTACAGTATTGGTGACTTTGAACTGCATTGCGACTTACATAATATGCGTAATTCTCAACTTATACTAGTCATCTAACTACCGACAAACCCAAGTAGTGAATCCAGTCTCAAAGGACGCGGAGGCTTCTTTTTAACTCTCTGAAAATGCATGAGCAACTAGTTCTTTATGTATGGCCTGGTCGATGGAGCCTCCCATCTATCGACCCGACTTGTTTGGCTGCAATCATGTTCTTGCAAGCGACTTGTCCGAATGATTTTCTGCTGACTGAGTGCACTAATCCAGATATGTCTCCCAGTGGTAAACTCGCTCTTTATACTGTCTGACCCGCAATAATCCCTAATCCTAATCTTCAGGACAACTCCCCTTTCTTGTCTACGAGAATCAAGTCATCTCGTCATTCTTCTCAATTGTCCATTTTGTTGCTCGTCTCAAAGGTCATACAGATAACACTATCCTTGCAGCGGAGAAATTGTGCTCTGTCACAGAACAAGCACAGAAAATCGCGTGGTCAGCGCATGTACAAACGCACTTGGGAAATTTGGTTGTAAGTGGTCCACATTTCAGCATCAATTGTTCACGCCTTATATCTGTTTCTAATGACACAATATGTTACAGCTGTATGCATTCTACTCAGTGCAAGCCAATTGGGCTAGTCTCACACATCCCACACTTTGTTCAATGCTTCCTATACCACAACGTTACTATGTCCCGTCACGTTTAAAGGAGCGTGTACGACCGCGACTAGGGTCTGCAGGGCTTTGGAATTTGCCAGATGATCATTCCCTAGAAGAGAAGGAAAACCCATTTAATAGGAAAGCGCCCCGACAAACGAAGGTCTCGAAACAAACTTACATCAGGGCATTTGAACACGAAAAGGTTATTACTTTGCTATGTCATTTGTGATAAGTCACATCTTTGCCTTGTCTAGGCTATGGAGAAGGCTCGAGCTGTGCTTGAGATATATTCAAAACTCCTTGATCAAAATGAGTTTTTCTTTCACAAGTATGTATCCTCGTCTTGCTAAGGCGCCATACCGACAATATTCCTCAGGTTATCAGTATTTGATGTGGCATTTGCCTCTCATATACTATTACTTCTGGTTCCACCTTTCACCGACAGATCTGCTCAATCTGTTGTTGAGAATTTTCCATCCATCGTAAAACACGCGCATAGGGTTCGTTCAATCACACTCTTACCAACAGTTGGAAAGGTGTCTAAAAGCATCACCTGGTGGCAAGCATTACCATTACTAAGTCAATCCATCCCAAAACAAGTGGTACAAGCTGAAGAGTCAAAGCAAACTCCGCGAGATGTCAGTTTTGACAAGAAGCGGTGGGCATGGATGTCAATGGCCGCTATTTCCCTGATATATATTGCTACAAATACCATAACAATCAAAATCACTCGACGGCCTGATTCTTCTGAATCTGACCAATCACTTTGAACAATTTTATACATAACTTCCCCGACTTGTGTGATAATTTGTCAGCTTTGGTTCACTGATAGAGTCGCTGCGCCTCATCACCAGAAATTGTGACTGTTATTTCAGATGTGTTGTTGTTGTCGCCATTTCCAATGTTGTTGTCATTATTGTCATTGTTGTTGCTGTCACTGTCACTGCTTTTGTCACTGTTGTTGTGGAAGATGGGCTGCACCCATGTCACCAAGAGAGAAGATGAAGTTCCTTGGTTCATCTAGCTCATCTGGACCTGCTGTCATGTCAAAGTCATCATAA